>CABFVZ010003236.1:0-82171 GCA_902151445.1 Timema monikensis | reverse complement strand
GCACTTTTGTGGTGTGGTGCGGACCGTGTAAGCTACCTACCACCGGAAATAAATGTTCGGGAACTTACGAACGGCATTTCTTTCACAGCCGTTGCACGTATGACGCTGTAGTAATTGTTTCCAACATTACGTACAAGATAAACAATATTATATACAACAACTTATTGAACAACAAACATTCTTCTTATTAATTATTAGCTAACTTAAAAAACCTTATTCTTCGTAATTAATAGCTAACTTAATTTCATGAAAATAGGTGAAAACCTTTGCAAGTAAAAATAAAAATACAAACTTATTTTGTAATAGAACTCAGTTTATAAATAATATAAAAATTGTTTTCTTGTTTTAGTTAGCCTTATGCTTGGTTTAATAAAGTGAATTAGTTAAAAATCCTACGCGATATTATTGTAAATAAATTCACTTTAGGTGCGGTGGTATGGTGCGTGTCGGCTCCGTATAGTCATAGCTTAACAAACCACGGGCTCCCGTGCACTTGGCCATCTATCTCGCTCAGCAGCTGCCATCGGACTCCTCTCTGCTTCCGCGCACCATCTTGGCCTCAGGTCTCCTACCGTGATCATCCCAAACCCCTGAATCAATTAGGGAGCTGAACTTTCACCTAGAAGGGCTGAAGAACTTCTAAATTAGTTATGATCAGTTGAATTGAGTGTTCTGCACCCTCCTCAGTTTTCCACAAAATCATGATGGGTTGCTAGTAATATGATAAATAACCCACGATCCAGTAGCATTCTGCACTTCCCATCTCATATTGCTAAAGTGGTAGATACTGTATAAAGTGAAAGAACTATTCTACAAAACTAAGTTGAGACACTTACAATAAAATAATTACATGCTAGTTTTTATTCAAACATGTATTATTGATATACACGAGTGATCATAATATCAACCTCAAACAATGATTCCCCCCACCCCGATGCCAATCTTACGCTTTTGATTGTTCCAATAGTTACTGTGACGTCATAATCCTTTATATCTGTATAATGTGATAGCCTTCACAACAGAAACGCCCCTTGACGGATGTCCCACGCCTGACGTAATGCAGCCCTAACAGGTTTTCGGCACGCAAAACCCCATACTTGTGCCTTCCCAACAGCAAGGCCCATTCCCCCATCTGAAGTCATGACGTAAGCTCTGGCATGTGCCCGGTACATGCGCACGTGCCATACACGCTCCTTCTTCCTTATCCATGTCATAATATTTCGCATTAAGCATAGTTCCATTATATATTCCCATTTACATTCTCAATTTAGACCAACACTTGACATTAAGCCTAGTTCTACTTTCAATCAAGCTCATGCGTGAAGTATATAATATTAGGATTGAGGTTAAATAAATAGAATCTAACTTTTACGAGTTCATCTCTGTCAAACTTATTTACCCTTTAATTCTTAGGATTAGGATCGAGGTGAAATAAATAGTATACTGTAACTTCTCTATTATTTGGGTGTCCGGTAGCTAACCCTAACTACTATACTACCGGAATACCCTAGGGGGTTACATGGGCAGGATGGACCCCGAGCGGTAGGGGTTGGGATTGATGGTCGGTGGGGAATGAGACTCGCGAGTTTATCCCAACGATCTGTTTATTTCTCCTAACAGTTAATACGCTACTACATCGATATTATGAAATTCCCCGTGAAGATTTAACATTCACGACAACGGGAGCCGTGACACTACTTATGGACCCGGTATCGACTCTCCATCCAGGGTGAACCCACCAGACCACATGTTAACTCGTTCCTTATCTATCAGCGAGCCGACTCCACATCCTTACAGCATCGCTGCCACGCAACAACTTCTGTGTGTTCTTCTCACACACATCACCAGTCGATCCCAGTTCTCACGAGTCCAAGGTCCATTCATCGCCAGTATTCGCTCGTCAACAGGATGGAGCTAGAGGCTGTTCTCAACAGGAAGGCAACCCAATACTTGTGACTTCCAAGGAAATGTATATAAGCGTGGGCCAACTTCCTGCCAGAACAAACCTTACATTATTATGCTCTTACAATACATTCTTTAAATACATAAATATTCTTAAGATTAATATACAAACAACTCACTTCGATGGCCGCGTGGTCTAACGCACCAATCTCATGGTTTAAGCCTTATCTTGGTTCAGTCCCATTACTCCTTGTGGTAATCAGCCATTAGAATATTGCTGATTTATATTCTTTCGACATATTTCGGTATAAAAATACCATAATCATGGACAGCGTAAAATGAAATAAAAAAACCGCGAAGAAAACTTGAGAATTATGTTGTACGAAAATCTTGAATTACCGTTATATTAATGAATTTGTAAAAGACAATTAATAAACAAACTTACCAACGTCGCTGTGTGGGATTATATTCACTACTCAAACAGTTATAACAAAGTCTCTAATAAAACTACAATAACTTGAAATATTAGCCTGGTGTTTATTTAATCAACACTGGTGAAAGACTCGCAAGTATTTTTTTATTACACTTCACAGATTTTTTAAAAATACTATAAAAATCGTAAAGCTCTAGGTTTAGCCTTGAGGGCAACACAACACAATCTTGGGGTTAAAAGATTTATTTAATAATCTTGATACAATAAAATTTTCGAATAATGTATATCGATCACGAAGAGACACTCGCTATTTTTTTCATCCCACGCTTTAATGTTATATTAGATAAATAATTATTCTAAGATCACTAAAAAACCATTTATTTTCCAATGATAGCACGCTCACACAGCGAAATAATATTCACAAAAGAACACACAGATTACTAAATTACAGATTGTAAATATTCAACTATAAAATATTTTGTTCGCTTCAACTAGTTGACTCACGCATGTAGTTTTACTAACTGTATTTTATACGATAACTCACTGTTATAATGTCTATTTAAAATTGTTTGATTTTGGTTATGAGCATAACCGTTTGGTTAGTTGTTTAGTTTTGAAGTTCTTTTGATATTTAATTCAAATTAATTATTAACAGTAAGAGAACTTTAAAAGTGGTCTTACATGCTGAAAACAAATATGGTTACTGGATAGAAGCTATAATGCCAGTTGGTGACGTAGAGGAACTTGTTGCAGGTTGGACGGCGAGTTGTATTAATACTCATATTTATAAAATTTAAATTTTATATTATTTCACAAACATTTTGTATGTTTTTTCCTCTTTCTTATCACAAACCATTTATTTATGTTGAAGATATGCGAGGCCAGTTAAAAAAATATTAATAACTGAATATAATACCATTAAATTAAAAATTTCACGCTCTATTTGACCTGTAATTGCCACAAGAGTTAAAAGAAAAACTAGAATGAATTTAATTTTTTTTTTCTTAAATTTGATTATGGAAAATAAAATTATACTGTAATCCTTGGGGAAATATTGTAAAAGGAATTGATAATATTTTTAGTGATAATAAAAGTAATAATTAGCAAATAATAATTATTTCCAAATATGTTGACAAAAGTTACTCTCATACAATATTGACATTACTGATAGCATCTGCTAGCTGTAAAGTAAAACCAAAAAAGTCATGTGCGTAATTTACATGACTTGAAACGGCTGTAAGGTTCGTTCCTGATTTGATGTGCGTTTGTTTCCTCGAGCATAAGCTTATACACCTTCAGATTCTCTTCGATATAAAACATAGGATCTTTTCGGAAGAGTAGTTCTAAAAGTCCCCTGTGTAAGGACTCCTTATTTCTCTATGTAACGCTCTTGCATTCCCAAAGCAGCCAGTCATGCTCTACTCACCCCCTTCCCCCTCTTTTATGTTCAAAGTCACTAGCCAAACATTCCCCTCCCTTGCTTCTTTCGAGAGCCCCTCGGGGCTGGGGTTTGTCATATCTTTATCTTTTCAGTGTTTATACATGTTAAATGTCGGTATTGTGTGTTACAAAAATTAAAAAGTCCTATCAAACAAACACTAGGTCACAACCCCTCAAGTAATAAGCCATCGTCAAAAATATGTGTGTGTGTTTCTTCTTAATTCATCTGCCCATCGTAACCATCATTCCTATCCGGTTCACCGCGGTAACTCGCCTAACCACCCTTCCTATCCGGTTCGTTCTCGCAAAACAAGCCTCTGGGGTCATCAAGAAACTATCCGAGCCCTTCTAGACACCGCATCCAGATCCAGAGGGTACGTGAGAACTACGACCACCCATAATCAAATTGGGGTTGACGACAAGGAGTTACGATATTATTGAGAGTTACAGTTCTGTCACTCTCATCAAACATAACATGTGTATCCCGAGCTTGGCCGTGTTTCCAACGTAATGTATACCATCAGTTTTATGAGAGCGTACTTGAGGTGTATGAAGATAACTATGCGATAAATGTCTGTTATGCACTCTTTCGAGACGTGCTGGAGATAGGACCGAAGTCAAATGGCTGGGTTTGGACTCGTCATACAATTCGTTTATCAATATGGCCAACCTTGTCTAGGGAAGGGAGAACATTTTCCCCCACCACTCTCAGTGACCAAACAAAGGTGAACGTGGGTGGAGAGTTTCACCACATTCGAGATCTTCATACAATTGGGGTACTGCTTAAAGGATCTGTCGGGAGTAAAAATTGGTGGTGGTGAAATAATGTATTTCATAGAGAATGATTAGTGTGAGTACAACGAATTGTGTAACTTGTCACTCCACTGGCTGGAAAGCCATGATTTGGTTATTTGGGAGTCCAGCCAGTCTATCAATAGCAGTATCAATAACGGTTCCATCTCCAAACTGAAGATGAGAGACAGCTTTCAAATCCTGCGCGTGCAGCATGTTGAGGATGCCGAGGAAAAGTTTCTCGATGAAGACAAGGTGCATAAGGCATTGGACCCGGAGGTGAACAACCAGGTCAATTGATTGTGGGAGCTCGAGAAGCACAAGACTTATATAATGTGCTTTGTTTTGAAGGAGGGGGGGGGGGAAGAATAAGAAGGTGATATCAATGCTTCCGATAAACCCAAAATTGTCGAGGCCAAACTTGTGGGAAGAGTTATCTTGCCAGGGACAAACTTCGGTTGTGCTTACAGATGTTGGTTTAACGCATCGCAACAAGAACTTACATATCTGCGATGGGACGAGTACCAGTTTTTTAAATGGCGAAGTGAGAACAGACTGTACCTACCACAGATTTAAAGACTAATAGAGAAAGAGTCAAACCCATATTTCCTGTTTGGATATTCATTTTAGGAATATATATGTATTTTAAGAAGGTATACTATTTATTTAATATTGATACCAATCCTAATATTTAAAAATGTTATATGTGCGAGAGAGATGGACCCACACTTTTATTTTTGTTAATAAGGTATACCATTTATTTAACTTCAATCTTAATATATACTACACTATTTATAGTATGATCTTGATTGGGGAATGGAACTAGACTTAATGGGATGGCATGGTCTGGGTAGATAATGTAAGAGGGAATATAGAATGGAAATATGCTTAATGTGAGAGAGTATAATACAAATGAAGAAGCGTGGAGACCATACGGACATGAGCTGGGCACATGACAGGTCTTACTTCACGACGTCAGAGAGGGGAATGGGCATTGGTGTTGTGAAGGTTGCCACAAGATACGAGTATGGGGCTTTCCGCGCCTAGAACCTGATAGAACCGCATGACGCAAGACGTTGGACATCCATAACGTGGCGTTTCTGTTGTGAAGACTGCTACGTGATACAAGTATAGGGTTTTCCCCACATGCAACAGGTACCACCATTCTGATGACACCGGGCGTTGTTCTGAGGGGATTACAGGAACATCCACCAAACAGAGCAAGTGGTGGTGGTGGTGGTGGTGCTGTGAAGGCTGCTACATGATACAGATCTAGGGGGTTATGACGTCACAACAACCATTGGAACACTCTGAAGCGTCAAATCGGTGTTGGGTATAAAGAGGGGGCCATCGTTGTGTGGGGTCCATTTATGATTACTTACACGTATACAATCGTAAGTTCTTTGATAAAAAAATATATAAATGCAACTTTTAGTTTTAATAAAGCAAACTTGCTAATATGTTACATTTGAGATTATATTTTAAATTATGTTGAGCGGTACTATGAATAATTTTCTAAGTATACCCTACTTTGATTAAATTATGATTGAAATTTAATATTATTGAGTCAATAATTATCAGTACTCAATTCTGTTACAGATCAATTATACAATTTTTCTCTGCAATGCTGAAATCACTTTTTAAATGACCACTCACATTTTAATCGAGCTATTTCGGAATTGAGACATGTGAATAAAGAGTGTTTTTTTAATGAGTTTTATAGTTAAGATAATAATAAAGTCTGAATAACATGATAGTCATTTATTTATTTTAATTTTTAGCACCGCATCTTACTACCCATTCAGGCTACACGCTGAAGGTCATCTTGTGTTAAAGATAAACCGACAATAGCTATTAATCAGGCTAGCTCGAAGTTTTGTTAAGATTGTGGTGTGTATTTAGGAGACGAGTTGTCCACAGGTCAACCTGAGTTGGATGAACGGCAACCATTGTTGAGTAACCTTCCAGCAATCACCTGTAAGAAGTGCTCTATCAATGCCTTTTTGGTCCTTCTGCTAGTAGTGCTGTTGTTCGGAGGCCTTGGAATAGCTATCTGGCTGGCCATACTGTCCAATACGAGTGAGTTACATTTATAGGCTTATTTAAATTATATTATAACTGAGAGCTGCCAGAAGGAGGCTGTTTATTCGACATGTAGTTCCACTTTAGATTCTTAAATGCTTACTTATGTAATGCTTCACTTTATTTTAATAACATTTTTGTTTGATGAAATAAATACTTAAATATTATATTAGAATTCCACTATAAATATCTCAGAGACGAATCCTGTTTGAGGCACAAATATTATAATGATACAAGCATAATATTTGTATGGTATTGCACATGCAATATTGTGTAATCACTTAAAAATGTTAGATCATAATTATTATATTGAATTGTTTAAAATACAGCTACAGTTTCATAAACTGGCCCTTTTAATTATTAAAGTTTATGGACATTTACAAATTTAAGACGCTCTTAAAATGAGTTTAAATATTAAATATCTAGTCTGGGTCATAGGGTTGGCATGAAGACATAGAGCAATGTTTTATAATTTAATTTTTTTTTCAACACACTATAATAACTTTTAAATTCCTGATTTAATGCCAAAAACTATTAAAATGAACCCTTGCTGCCATTAGTCTTAAATATTACAAATTAGTTATGAATTATAAACCCTATCTATTAAGCCCATACTAATAAAAGGGCAAGGATTGCTACATAATAGAAAGCAAGTGAATTAAATAAAAGCAAGTTTAATGATTACTAAGTTTCAGAGTACAATACAAAGTTATTTGCTAGTTATAAGGTTGTTTTTGTCTGCTACACGAAATATATGCAATAAGTGATAGCCGTCCCCTTAACAGGACTAGTGGACTCTGACATACATATTACAGTACTTTAGAAAGCAAAGAGATTTAACATGTGGTTTTAAAGAGAGTTAAGTTGTTGCATAGTAGCTTGGACCTCATGTTTCTAGCCCAACGACAGACCTTCCCAACAAAATAATATTATTTAACTGCATACTTTCTACAGAGATTTTGGTGATCAGCAATAAACTGACAATGGCCAAAGCAGATTTGGCACGTAGCGGCTTATCAAGAACATTCAAAGCGGCAGTTGAGTGGCCCAATCCTAATAATTAGGAAAAACTTCACTAATTACACATGTGGCAAGAATCAAAGCCCAAAAGGAGACACATATACACATTCACTGGAGTACTGGAAAAGGTCCGAGTTACATATTACAAATGTTGCCTTGATAAAACCAGAAGGGCGATAACACTCAATTTACTGACTTAGCGTTCAACCAGAGTAGTAGGGACAACCCTATAGAAATAGTAATTAAAGAGGCAATTCTAATGCAAACAAGATAGGCAGAAGAATCAAGTTATTAATGCCATGCTCAATAGGCCTCAATTGCCACTTAGAACAATCAAATATCAATATTTGTAAGTCATATGCTGCCATAACCATAACCAGTTGGTTTAGAAAGTTTAAATTAAATACCCCAAATAAAACAAAATTTTACTTTTTCCACAAAATAATAATTTGAATCTTTGTAAAAAAACATTTGCGCACTGAGCCAAAGGTACTAATTTTGATTCTTAAGATCAAGTGGAATAATTTTAAAATTAGTATTTAAACTAAAAACTTACTTTATTTTTTATTATTGTAATTTTTTAAATCACTACCTATTTCTGAAGCATTACTGATGTATCTAATATTATCTGTATTTTATTTATTCATAAAATAATATTCTTTTTATTTAAATAAGCCCATGCTTTCCTATTATTAAGTAGTTGTTATTTTCGATGTTCAATATTATTTTAAAATATTAAAAACACTTGTTATTAAAATTATTACAATAAATAACCAAAATATATGCATTCCAGAAGGTGGCGGTAACATCGCCCCAGACAAGAATTTTGCTCTAGTGAAAAGATCGTCTTGGGGTGCACGTACAGCTGATCTTCCGAGTGAGCTATTAATACCTCACACTCCTGTGGATTATGTCATAATCATACACACAGATACAACCATATGTAACACTAGTGCTTCTTGTGTGAATCAAATGAAAGTTCTGCAGAACCATTCAATGGACAACAAACACCTTTCTGACATTCCTTACAATTTCCTAATAGGAGGAGATGGCAATGTGTACGAGGGACGAGGATTCAAAATCCAGGGGGCGTTTGTCCCTAAATGGAACATTAAAAGCTTTGGATTAGCTTTCATAGGTAAGACATTAAACGTTAAAACTGTTAGTAGAAAGAGTTATGATTATTGACTATCATATTGTTTTATGTTAGAACCGTTATTAGATTTTGATATTGTTGACAGACATGTTACATGTAAAGAAATAAAAGGTAAGTACATTGATGCTAGAATTGCTTGAAAAGCTAGGTTGTATTATTGTTGAAAATCAAGTCACATTTGGAAAAAACGTCAAGTTAGCTCAGTGGTATTAGAACTGTTAGAAGAGCCAGTTTGTGTGATTGTTGACAATCATGTCACATCTGGGAGAAACATTAGGTTAGCTCAGTGGTGTTAGAAGTGTTAGAAGAGCAAACCTTCTACCAACATCGGTCCGTTGACATTTGTATTGACCTGTTCACCAACAACCTGTGATCGATCCAATCGTGACTTGAAGGGCTTCTGGTGCGCATTGCGCAGAGCACATCCATCAAAAAATCCTCCTTTTTCAGCCCTACTTATATTTATGTCTATCTATTCAAGCACCTTCTATACCTGTCGTTTGTCTTTACGCCCAAATTACTCGTACCAGAGCTGCAATGTTTCCAAAGCCATTACAATGTTAACCTCTGCTAGCTCTCGTGCAACTACAACATACAAATTTTCTATGTACACGTCCGTGGTCCACTCGCCTATTACTACAACTTGATTAGCACGTCGAAACCTTACTTGTTGACGTTCCATAGATACACTAACACCACGTTCTGATGTTTAGGAACTGAAAATATATGTCCACCAATTTATAGGACATACCAGACCTTTTCAAGATAGCCAGGTGCTCACTTGTCAAGACGTTAACACAACCAGCATCATAGGCCAATATTTTTCCTTTATTTGCCAAAGATATGTCAACTGGAAATGAAATCTTATTAAATCTACCTAAATACTGCTTGTTCACGGTCATGTGAAGTGACGCTCCTGAGTCGTAGACCCATGTATCCACCAGTCTCATCATGTCTCTGATTGCTGAAAACGCTGAACCCCTACATCTGTCTCTAAATTGCGTGCCCGACGAGTTTGAACTACACGTCACGTCGCCACAGACTTATACTTATAGACCTTCAGCGATATCTTCCAACAATTATTCTTCACGTGATCAGCTTTTCCACAATAGTATCAGTTGTGGATTTATTTGTTGTTGTACATTGGCTTCTTCTACACACCGGATTTATCTATTGTTGCTTTGGTCATTGTTGGTTGATGCTTCGTGGTCAATGCATGTGCCACGAAAGCATTCGATTCCGTTGCTGTCATATTTGCTTGTAGCCGTTTTTCAACTGTACACTGCCTCTCAAGAAAGCTTTTCATCGTGCACTTGTTGTCATCAAGAGACTCCCAATTGTTGCTAAATTCCTGGTACTCATTCCCATCTGTCACCAAAATTTGTCCATGTAGCAGCTCAACCGGTATATCATGTGACCCCCACCGACGAAGTTCTGTACTTATGTCTGCAAACAACTTCTCGTCCTTTGCTACTTACGCCACAATCGTCATGTCCGGATCACACTCTAGCTTGAAAAATTCCGCCACCAGCAGATACCCTTGGCGTTGATATAAGTCAATACCAAATTAGTAACCATTTGATTAAATACACTTTCGATAAAAGAGAGCGTCCACGCGTTGTCTCGCTTCCATTCTGTAAACTTATTAGATCTTCCGTAGTGGTAGCTTCCGTGAGAACAGGGAATTCTTGGGGTCAGTCTATAATAGTCAATATTTGGTATTGTACAGAGTAAATATTTATTTATTTTATAATCAAATGCGCCAACAAGCTTTTTGGTATTTATTTTAGCAACCATCACCATTATAAGTGATAAAAATATTCAATTACACGCACGAAACTGAAAACAGATTAGGTATGTTGTAACTTCTAGTACTTAAGAAGTCTAGCACAAAAATTAATGACAAAAAAGTTCTGCGATGTGTATGACCTTACAACGTGCTCCTGACGATCACACTAATACAAACAAAATGTCAGTCCACTGAAAAAACTTCCTTGGTTTTACCGCGAAAAAAAGCCACAGAACTAAGTCAGTCAACTTGAATTTTCACAGCCAGATTTACCAAGAATTCACACAAACAGCATGATCAGGGCCCATAGCCTGTTAATTTTGTTTTATATATGTAATATATATTGCAATTGACTATAAAAGCTTGAGTTAGTATTTGTTTAAGGCAAAATGACGCCATTGGCATATTCCACTAAACACATCACCACAGATCATTGTACAAAGTTTACTGAGAGCAAATATAGTGTGATTAATACAATTTTATCAATATCTGCCAGCACTAGTGACGCAAGCTAGCTCACATAAGCTCGCTCACTCAAAAGAGACGTTCATATGAGTCATATTGTTCACCGCATGGCTGGTTTGCTCCCAATCCCTTCACCCATTCCCAGCCTGAACATGATGAGCGAGCGCAAACTAGTTCTCACAATTACCGTTCCGAGCGTGCAAATTTGTCCCTTTCCTTTCAACTTATGAACGAATTAGGTTTATGTGTAATTTATCCGAATCCTATTGTGTTTGATTCTTTAATTCTATTACTTATAATAATTAACCTTAGCATATAACCTTTAGTGTCCAATTCACAGAGTTATGTGTAGGTGATGTTAAGAAAAATAGTTAGTTTAATATTATAGGTAGTTCTGCTATCTAGTAACGATAGTAAGCATTTATAGTTGATTTTTTCTTAGTAGCGAACGAAGAACGACAGAAGAGTCGTGAACGACAAACGCTCCTGACTCTTTCAAGAGCGGATGAACGAGAGCAAAAAAGTCGTGAGCAATGGCGGCGCGAATGACTCGCTCGCGAAGCGAGAGTCATTCGTTCACAGCTCTCGTTCAAGAGTCGTTCAATTGGAATGACTCGCTCACGAGCGACCCATGACTAGCCAGCACCATGTAGTAAGCTTAAATATCTTCAACAAAGCCAAAATTCGGACTCAGCGAAAAGAGATAGTAAATATTTGGAATACTTTGAGATGGTCTGAAGAACAATAATTATAAAGGGGACCGAACAGGTGTCTAATTAAGACGAAGTCCTACTAAGAACAGTAAATGGAAAGCGAACCATTTTGCTGGTGATTCTATGAAGAAAGGTCAACTGGATGGGTCACACAATGAGAGGAAAGTCCTATTAAGTAGTGATGGGTCACTCGTGAGCGAGTCATTCAAATTGAACGACTCTTGAACAAGAGCTGTGAACGAATGACTCTCGCTTCGTGAGCGAGTCATTCACGCCGCCATTACTCACGACTTTTTCACTCTCGTTCATCCGCTCTTGAAAGAGTCAGGAGCGTTTGTCGTTCACGACTCTTCTGACGTTCTTCGTTCGCTACTAAGAAAAAATCAACTATAAATGCTTACTATCGTTACTAGATAGCAGAACTACCTATAATATTAAACTAACTATTTTTCTTAACATCACCTACACATAACTCTGTGAATTGGACACTAAAGGTTATATGCTAAGGTTAATTATTATAAGTAATAGAATTAAAGAATCAAACACAATAGGATTGGGATATATTACACATAAAACTTAATTCGTTCATAAGTTGAAAGGAAAGGGACAGATTTGCACGCTCGGAACGGTAATTGTGAGAACTAGTTAGCGCTCGCTCATCAAGTTCAGGCTGGGAAGGGGTGAAGGGATTGGGAGCGAGCCAGCCATGCGGTGAACGATATGACTCTTATGAACGACTCTTTTGAGTTAGCGAGCTTGTGTGAGCTAGCTCATGTCAATGAGCTGGTTCGACCCATCACTACTATTGAGTGATATGTGGGAAGCAGTGGCGGCTCGTAGCTAAAATTAGTGGGGGTGCTGCTCCAGACATGTTTTAGCCTTTGTTTTAAAATTGTGTAAAAGTAAAAAACATGTATGAAAAAGAGAATTTATTCAGGAACTTGATAAAATCTTAACATAAAAACAAGCTTTTCTACTTACTTTAACTTAAATTGTTACAGTTCAAGCTTGACCTATTCATTTAAAAATGAAATCCATTCTTTTTGTTTTAATTTGCGCAAAAAGTTCAATAATTTTCTTCTTGATCTCTGGATGACAATTGAGGAAATTTTTCTCCATTGAAAGTACTGCAAACGCATTTAGTCTTTCTGTTTGATAAAAGAACAGAAAAAAAAATTAATCAAATAGAATAGCTGGAAGCAGAATAATAATCTAATTCTACACTATTCTACACTTTATCACATTCAAGAATATGGTACACGGTTTTTAAGCACAACACACGCTGAGTAAAGAAAAAAACTTCCTTCCACCATCACGCCAGAGCCGGCACTGCGAAAGCAACAGTGCTCTCTCTACCTGGCAGTCCCGCCTTCCTCCCCACCCCTCTCTTATGTGCACATGTGCACAACAGTCAAACACCACGTCGCTGGCACTGTGAAGTGCACAGTTCCATACAAATATTTTTTGTATCTTTTTCATAAACTGGGGGATGGCTATTGAAGTACTGACATTAAGCTTAAGGAATATATATATTGTACTACAAAAATAAAGAAAAAATTAAAGAAAATAGGACTCATTATATTAAATGTTATTGATAATATCAAGTGGAAATAGAGGGTGCTGCAGTTCCGCAGTGCCTATACACCAGCCGCCACTAGTGGGAAGGCAAAGTGAAAGGAAGAAGGGGACTAGGAGAACGATGAATGCAACTGATGGCTGGATGACCTCATGCAAGGAAAAAAGAAATTCCAGGATCTAATAAGGAATTTGATGATAGGACATGCTGAAGAACTTAATTTGAACAAGGCAACAAACTTGTCAAAAGACATAGCACCTAGTAATAATAATAGTAATTATAAGGGTGCTTAATAGGACTCCAAGCATACAACAGTGACGACATTGTGGAAGATTAGACCTACTAATTGTGTGAATAGATCATCCAATGTGAAGAGCTATGAGACTGTGCGTCTACATGTGACAATGTGACGCAGAGCTCAGTAACGCATCACACTTCACTCGGTTTTGAGGTATTCATTCTTGTAACAGGATGGCTTTGTTGGTAGAGAAAGTCAAAAGTGTACCAGTAAAGGTCTTCAACAGGCTTATGGACACTATTAGTGTCAGACTGTGTCCTACCTCTCACTAATCTTCTCTAACTAGTAAGTAGTCTTCTTAATTTTAAACATTAAAATTTACTCTTTCTTAAGTATCTAGCATTATATATTAATAATTTCTTGAGAAATATAGCTTTTTGACTACCTATATCATAGCTAAGCACCCCAAGGCAAGTTCAGAACTATACTACTTGGAGTTCTCCCAGCGGGAAGTAGTTGCACTAGCTGCTTTGGAGACAATCAAATAAAACGCAGCAAATGTGTCTTATAACAGGTAATAAAAACACAGAAGCCTAATATATAAATTATAATATCCTAATCTTTAAATTTATTTAACAAACAATATCTCATGTTATGTTTTGTTTCACAGGTGATTTTGAAAACATAAAACCACCCAAAGCACAGTTAGATGCTGCTAAATTATTATTAAATTATTCAGTGAATAATGGTCAACTATCTTCAAATTACAACTTAATTGGTCATAAGCAGGTGGCAAAAACACAGAGCCCAGGGAGACAACTGTTTGATATAATCAAGACTTGGGAACACTGGGAAAGATGTGACTACATGTGCTGACATCTGAAGCAATCAAGACGTATGCTAAAACTGTAGGAACATGGATTAAATTGACATAGTTTTAAAACTTGTCATCGCTCAATATGCTACAATGAGATTTGGGGTGTTGACTCACAAATACATAAGCTTTAAAAGCAGCTTAACCTTTTTTAATTTATTTGTGAAATGTTGTACTAACATAAAATAAGGCCTACTCACTAATTATATATTTTATATTTTTAATTTTTTTTTTTTTCTATGGGAGAGTTACATTTTGTGTGTGTGAGTGTGTGTGTGTGTGGGGGGTCTAAACCTCTCCCTTTTCTCCTGAGCTTCGATATTGAAGGTACAATTGCCACAACATATGGATAGTGCGCCATGCTCCCCGGTTACTCACACTTACTAGAGTATAAGCGTGAGTGACGAGCAAAGTGCAAAGTATTTACAGAAAGAAAGCGAACAGCAGGGGAGTATGATTTGACAATCTCATTATTTGAAGCCCAAGTATCAAAATCAGACAACCTAATTAAAAATAGATCTACCAGGAAAGTTACCCTAATTATATTCCGAAATAAGATTGCTTATGTAAAAAGATGTAAAAAATAACAAATTAACAATGAGCATAGGCTATAAAACCAGTTTATTATCATATAAATGTAAGTAGAAAAATGTTAACATAATCAATTTAAACACCTGTGAACAATTCACAAAAGAATAGTAAAGATATCCACGTTTCAAACAATTCGGCCTCAGCCTCCAAAATGAGAGTCAATAGTAAACAATAGCCCAACCGGCCAATAATTACCATAGCAATAATACTCTTGTAATAAAAAGCATCAACATCAGTTACCAAAATAACATAATTCTGCACATAATTTTACACTCTTTTCTAACCATGAACTGTAACCTAATCTATCTTGTGTAATACCTGTGAGATGGGAAAGCCCTGACTTGTATTGTGAACTAAATAGACAAAAACATACTAGCATACTAAACATATAACGAACATCTCAATATCAACAATAATCGCCTAATCGAGTTCATCAAAATATAAGGCTCAATACAACAGAATTTTGCCCTCACAATACATACTCTTCTAACAATAAGTAAATACATTGCCCATCTTCCATAGTTCCCAAAAGGCGGGCAGGTCCTAATATTTACCATAGATATAAATGATTCCAATCATATATAAATACAAAACTTCAAATAGATTTGTATGAAAAATATATTTAAGTCTAACCCAGCAAAAGACCAATCAATAAACAAAGGCATCCCAAGGACATACTTTCAGTGCTAACCTTTCTAAAAGTATGCCAAAACGTTTTAAATGCATCAAATGCTAAGAGGTTTAATCAAAACAATGATTATTAGCCTGTTCATGGACTCCATTTTTAGCAAAAGATTAGTTAATTCCAAATAAGCAAGGTTCCATAGATTTACATTTAGTAAAAAAAGACAGACAAACTAGCTGAAACATGATCTCAAATTAAGTCATAAGCAAAGTTTTAGATCCTAACCATAATTTCGAATGAAGAAAATAAAAAATATATTAGCCGAAAATGACAACAAACCTACATTTATTCTCAAGTTCCTAAAACCGCTCCAACATCGAAGAGTGGCTATCAAAATCGAGTCTTGGTTTATATGCCACATTTTCTGAGTGGGGAAATAGGGTTGTGAGGAACCACATGATACAACTTTCACGATGTGATCATCAGTAGCGAATTATGAGCAACAATCACTCTGACACATGCGCCATACGTCTATTGTTTGTAGTTTCATGGTAGGAGACAATAGTTGGAACCGAAATTCACTTTCTTGCCCTTAGTTGCCGCAGTTCACGCCAAGAGCACAACGTCCAGACGGGAGGGAGGGGAGAGGGGCTTGAGCGTAACACTGTGGCACTGTAGTTGACCACTTGGTCATTGTGACGCTGTCTGTTGTTATGAGTTGATCGGGTATACCTTCTGCTTGAATAGGGTATATGCAACAAACATTGGTGGCGGGGATTTGTAGATATATTGTCCCGCAGCAACGGTACAATAGAGATAGGTCTATCTTCGTGAAGTGGTTTAAACATTTTATTAAATCCATTCCTCCAGCGCCATTTGTGCTTCTCATGGACTCACAAGCATCTCATGGCACATAGGACATAATAACATTGACTGAAGATTATGGTATTTAGCCTATCATTTTATATTTCTATGTCACACAACATATTTTCTTCGACATTTATATGTTGGCATGTACCACCCATTCAAACTAGCTTGATGGAAGTCCCTCTAAGTCACATGAACAACGCTCCTACACAAAAACTGAAAATAAATAAACTTTTATACACTTATGAGACCTACTCTTTTCAACATTTTAAGTAGCTACTCAAAATATTATCTCAAGTTTCAAAAAGACTTAAATATGCCAATTTTTTTAGCGTCAAATTTTTGAATCGATATTTCGAGGAAACTAAATAAAATAAATTCTCTAAGACAAGAATACTCGATTTTAAATAGCATAAACTTAGGATTGAAAATTCGTATTCTGTAATAAAATTGAGAGTGAATAAAAACATTTTTTTTTAATGAAATTGTAGAAGACCAAGAAAAGAGGACAATGAGAGGACTTTCATTTCAAATCCCGGTATCATTGGAAGGCTGAAGAAGAACGATGATGGTTGGAACTAGGATCTGTGGGTAACATTTTTATCATAACATCATACATTTGGAGCTAGGTTGGTTCAGTGTGGTTTCAGAGATGTTTGGTACGGTACCATACCAAATTCCATAAACCATAATGAGCTGAATGTGATGATAGGTGTTAAAGTGATAGTAATTATGATGAAGATTGATTCACTAAATAGTGTTTTTATTAATCTAAAATATATTTATACTATTTACTGTACACATCAATGTTCCATTGCTTCATTTATAATTTAAGATGTGATTATATTGTATGTCCTTTAACTTAAAAGCATAGAGTACCATGGGCAATAAGCATGAGACGATTTAATTTTGAGCAATTTATAATGTAACTATAGCTATATGGATAAAGTTGCTACACTTTGAAAGAGTAAAGCATTCATTCTTTCTTAATAGCGTGTTAATATTTAAACAAATAATTAGAATTTCCGTCAAAACAACAATGTACTGGACATTAAATAAAGCAAACTCATCATCCAAATTTGAGAAAATTTGATCAAACTGTTTTTATCACATTATGATTCATAAATTCCTCTAAAATTTAGTGTACTGCCACTGTTATCCCATACCCTGGAAAAAAATGGCAGGATGACTTAGTACAGCGTGGTCCAACTGGCAGCCCGAGGACCAAATATTGCCCATACTCACTGAAAATGTGGCCCTCACCGTATCCTGGAAGAAAATTAAAGATAAATCCTCGGTGGCAGATGTGAAATAGCTAATGATTCAAATACAAATATTTATTTAAAAAGTCAGGATATCACTTTACTGTGCATTTATTTTACTAGTCAAAACTTGTATAAATATGTATTTATAGTGCTAGGTTGTTTTATGAAAGTGTATGTGCGTGCATATTTCATCATACATTTTTGGAGATTAATACACTTTTTTGGCAGTAAAATTTGAAAAATTTTACCAACAAAAAATAAAATGTATATATAAGTGTTGAAAGTAAATTGTTTATTACATGTTGTTTGTAGGCCAATATAAGTTGATGGAATTACTAAATTATATATTCGGCCCGCGGTCCAAACTGATGGTCAGATTTGTCCCTCGAGATAGAAAACGTTGGACCACCCTGATTTGGTTGGATTAGGGCCTTCAATCATGGTGTGGGTTCAATATAGTCGTTTATTGAGTAGAAACTAGATAAAATATACAGTGTGATGTAGTTTAAGAAGTCAATCTAGAATTAATTGATAACATTCCCCGCTATTGTCAGTTCCTTAACATTCAACAGTCCGCTTACTGACCTAGCCTTGATGTTATGTTTTAAACTCGTAGCAATAACTCACAACGTTATGACTATAATGTGATTCGAGGGTAACTATAAGTTTTTGAGAAATTTAGAGAGCCAGATCTCCCTCATGTAATGCAGGGACTCGCAACCGGAATATTCTTCCAAACTGATTATTGAGCAGGCAGCGAAAGTATGCAAAATTTTAGAAGGATCCCTTAATCCGACTCTCAGATCTTTGCCTCTCTTTCTATGGCCAAAACTCAGGGTTTTATAGCCATCAAAATCCCTCTCTGAAACTGTCATTTATTTTAATTTACCAATAGTTAGTTGCTTTGCAAGTTGGCATAATACTATTTAAAAACAATAACAAATATGCGCGTGTGACAGTTGATGTAAAATAATTATTAACAATAGCGGTTTGGATTTCATCAGATTTGGACATTTTTTTAAAGATGAAAGATGCCAATACTATGACACTACTCCCTTTTACATTTAAGTTTCTGAACACATTTACTAAGATACAACAATACAAATTATACCTATTTTAGTCACTCCTATTATAGTAAGCTTTTACATTGCATTGGTTATACTTTGTTATTTAAGATTTAGCTGAGGTTTCACCTACTAAGCTAGGTAGCAATGTTATCAACACATATGGATCTACAGGAGGTAGACTCACTACAAAGTTTGTTTACTCTTACATTATAACAGGCTATTAACAAAACAATAACAAACATTACTAGCCCATCTGGTATTCCTACATTATAAACAAGAATAATAGTGTAATGTACTTGTGCGCTTTGATTTCTAACTTTGTTTATTAAGTTATTATAATTGATGATTGTATCACTAACCTCGACATACTTTTTTAAAACTCATTTCTTAGGTCAGTTTTAAAATTAAAACTTATAAAATTATTCTTTTTATCAAGGATCACATCTTCCAGCTCGTGAAACCTCAAAGCGTTCCATTGGCTCTTCACGTGTAAAAATCTTTGATAAATTGTTAACTTGAAATATTTGCTTATTAAATTACAATTTGTAACATTCAGAATGAAACCAGAATTCATAATAGTTCTGGTTATAAAGAGAATAACTCTAAGTTCCCTTTGCACACAAACATACCTTCTTTATTATTTTTTACTGCATACAACCATCCTGGATGTATCCTTAAGAAAATTAGGGTGTTCTAACAATGTTACTTTTCTCTTACACTTAGCATTATCTGATTTTGATAAAAACCGAATACAAATAAAATTTAACAATATTGCAATCTAGAACCGTAAAATTATTGGACATACAACTACATTTTTTTATCCTCTTACAATGAAAAAACAATTTTTCTTTAAGTATTAATAAAATAAATCCATGCTCCAGACTTTGTTTGGACTGGCAAGTCTAGTGTACGATGAAGATGATGTGTGAACAAAGTCGAGCTCAGAAATTTCAGCCATGCAACATAGGGATTTGTCGATAGTGGGATAAGGATGGCCAATGGTGAGAATAGGATAGAAAATAGGTATAGGGAGAATTTTATTGATTCATCCTTGGTCGTCCATCAGGGGTAAGCTCCTCCCCCATGACTTGCATCCCTGCTCAGGAGCTGGTTAGCCCCTCCTACTAAGGTCTGGGAGTAGGGGTAAAAGGTAGGTAGACCACACCTTAGCTTTCGTGCTTGAAATCACCTGTCAGTTGGACTTGATCATAGAATATGTTGACAATGGGTGTATTTAAGTTGGTATTCTGGCGTTGGGGGAGGACTGGAAGACTGCTATTCAATCCTGATTCCCGACCTAAAACTATTATTTACCACTCAGCTCACAAGCGGGGAAGGGGGAAATAAGCCTGTCACTGCTTCTTGAGGATTGACATTCAATATCTGTTGAGTGATGCTCAACGATGGTTATTCACCCTTCATTAGCTCCTTCACCACCCTCACCAGCCTTCCCTCCTCCTATGAAGAAGGATGTAGTTTACCTGCCCTCCCCTCCGAGATGAATTGTCCACAGATTGATGGTTGACTGACCAAGATTTCTAAACCTTAGCTGATTAAAAATTAGTGAGTCTGTCACATGTTTAGCAAGGTATTCTGCAAATTAATTTGAAAAATGCATATCCATGATTGCTATACTAAGCCAGCTCTACACGATGCGTCAATTGCCTTCAAATGTTGGACGCAAACACATTAAATATTGAACAGCTTGGGTATGTTAGCCAGTGCAGTGCATCCAACGTTATAAAACATGCTGTGCGCTGTGTTTCCCACATGGAGACCTCTAATGTGGGTATTGCAGTAGCCCTCATTGTGCTATCTTTGGTTAATTTGTTAGATAAAAAGAACAAGGAAAAACGACACTGTAGGAGGTGGTGGATGTTATCTATGAACCGGAGTAGATGAAAAAAAAGAGTACATTTAACTGTCTTGTATGTGTAGAAGTAATAATTACTCTTAGTTCTGGCATACTGGCGGGACACAATTTGGCGCACCCTGTTGAGGAGTCCTGAATGTGGTTATGGGAACGTTGTCATCCCTAACTGCGGCTTTGGGTGGTGCTGGTTGCATCTATTGGAAGTGCAGTCTCCTGGTGACGTTTTCTTCAGGGTCTTCAGTCGGTGGGCTTCGCCGGAGCGGTGGGTGTAGACCATCCCGTGGAATTGCCGGTGATGAGGACAAGCAGATGGGGAGAGTAGAGAGGTATAAGGAGGGAGTCCCGGCAACGTGAGCCGCAGTGGGAGGTAGGAAAGAGTCCCGGCAAGGGGAGTCACGGTGGAAGGTAGGATAGAGTCCGAGTAACGTGAGTCACAGTGGGAGGTAGGAAAGGTGAAAGGAGAGGGAGTCAAGACAAAATTGCTCTTTAAAACATGACAATTTATTAGCTCTTTCGTATAGGTGGTTCCCCAGGGTGGCTCACCACTGAATCTGCTCCAGAACTCATCGTGTTATATACCCTCCGCCGCTGCCTGGCCTTGTCCAATGATAGAAAAGGAAGTTTCCCATTGGTGCGGGAAAACGTGAGCGATAGTGGCCTTGGCGCTGACAATAGTGGGGAAAGCATTACGGACGGCTCAGAGAACATGGACTGAGGGGCAGTCCAGGTAGTAGTGAGGGTGGTTGGCGCAGCCTGTGCAAGTGCGTAGGAAAGATACAAGGGCCGACTGAACAGTGAGGCACAACAACGTTAGCGCGTTGGGACCCTCCCTTTGACGCAGATCAAAATTACTGATAACAGCCCAAACATCATCACATGCCGACATTGTAAGCAACATAATCGATACATGCCAACTTTCTATCCTCCATATGATGCATCCAACATTCAAAGGCAATCGACCCATTGTGTAGAACCAGCATATGTTATGTACTATGTACAGTTTCAGATATAGGATTACTGACCTATGTGAACCCATTTTTGAACTGATGAATTTAGACTATAGTCAAAAGGGGGTAAGTAGGTGAAGGGAGGTCCAACCAAATATACCCCTTATATTTCATGAACAATTTAGTACATAATATGAACCCTATTGGGAATGACTGACGTATGAATCTAGCTAAAAGGCATTTCACACTACCTATAATTTTTTTTCACTTCGTTTAAGCCATTACTAAATGGTAGATCATTATTGAACGCTTAAGAAAACATATAGAATCATGGGAGTTATCATCGTGAGAAAGTAGTGTTCACACATGGGTCCATTTCCCAAATGTTTGTCTTTTATAGCTCATTTTATACATATAATAGTCTTCGTCAATATAGACTAAAGCATAAAGCTTTATTTTTTCAGGTAAAAAAAAAGAATGTTTTGCCATTGACAATATATTTAGCACCGCGTCTTACTACCCGTTCGGGTTATACGCTTTAAGTACTAATTATACACTAATGGATTAGGAATTGGGAAGGTTTAATTAGAGGAAGTGAACCCGAATTTGCGTGGAGGGAGAGTAGAAAACCATTTAGGAAAAACCACCCCCAGTTCACCTGACCGAGATTCGAACCTCGATCTTCCCATCCACAGCAGTCTAGCTCAACACAAAAAGCGTGTTAGCCAACTACGGCACTGAGGCGGGTGCCATTGACAATAGTTTGTATCACCTGTCTGTTATTCTCTCACAAATATTTCAAGGCCCCTATGAGAATGTTTAATGTAAGGGCTAAGACTGTATGTTGATCAATAGTCTCCACCCCCCTCCTCTCCAATCCATTGAAAGAGATTTTGTGAGAGTTTTGCTATTTAGTTGCATTCAGGTAGACATTATGAGTGAATTGATGAGGATAGTCAGAAAAACAATAATATATAGACTTAACTGTCGCTAGCATTCTTGAGATATGGAAGTGTAGCAGGTTAGAAAAAAAGAGAATGAAAGCATTTCTGTTAAAACATCATATGAGTTTAAAAAGTGACTTTTCTTGGGAAAATCCTTTACAGAAGGAATAATGACCAAATTGGTATGGGGATCGAGCTATTTGTGGGAATAACTTTAGTTAAACTCTGCTATGTAGTAGACTTCATCTGTGCTAAATTGAGACTTTCTGTAGAGGTCAACCATTCGAAAATACCAGTAAAAGAGCTGGCCCAGCACAAGACTGCTTTTCAAATGAGATTATGAGGTAAATTAAACAACTTTAAAGTAATTATTAAATATGTTTGAATGATTTAGGCAATTTTTTTACATATATAAATATAAGCTATATAGGAGTTTTGTAATTAATAAATGTGATTTAATTCCTAATTTTGGTTCTCTTTTAGAAAGTTGCATGGCACATTTCACATTACCTCATGATTATTTTAATAGAATGAAATCCAAGTCAAGGGTTTAGGTGCTAGCAATTGATTTTCTTCTTTGTCCATTGATAGCAGTGTTTAGTGTGAACTGTGTTATTTTTGTTGTAAAAACCATATTGTGTTTGTTCTCTTTTGTTACTATCCTTATTTGCTATACTTTCTTCTACATATAGCATGATTTGGATTTTTTAAAATTCAGGCTTGTTTTAGAATCTATTTATTATAATTGTTGGTGGTTCTATCTTGAGTCGAAGAAATTTTGAAATAAAACAAATCCATCTCTAAAACGAGTATAATATTCTTTATTGTTACAGAAAATTGTTTCTAAGGGTTCGATGAAGAATAGTTTGCATAAAATATTACTATAAATATAAAAATGATGTCCTTTGCAAAAACAAATATAACAAAAGTTTACCTTATTTAAATAAAAGCAAAGAAAAAAAGTTTTTCATTACATTCATACTTTAAATTTATTAAGTGATAAAATGTACACACATTTAAAAAGTATGTTCAACTGAAGTTTGGTCTGAATTTTGTTCTTAATGCTCTGATAATTTGGTCAATAAAGATGGAGTAGCATGTTGTGCCATTACTTTAAAACACTACCCAGCCAAATAATCACATTATTTATGTAAACATAGTATGTGACGAGTTTATATTCTTTAGAGAGCACTTACATACTAAGCAGTTGTTCAAATATAGGAACTTACTTACAAGAACACCACAGAATAATGAACAGGATGAAGTAAAAGATGAGAACCTTGATGTAATATCAAATGTGGGATAATTACATACAGCAAATGAGTCATTAGTGAATACTATCTTAGAGAATGCCAGCACGGTCATCAAACATGAGTATATGGCGGGTGAACCAATTTAAGGCAAAGTGTTATAGTTCAGTCTTTTTGAAGCATGAGTATTTGGTGGTTAGTTATGAATAAATTATAGTTTAAATTATTATTATTATTATTATTATTATTATTAGCACCGCGTCTTACTACCCGTTCGGGTTATACGCACTTATGCTAATGTGTAATGGTAGGGTGATTGTGAGATGAAATGGAGGACCTACAGNAGGACCTACAGTTTAACGTGGAATCCGAACCACGGTGGTGGCCTGGCATTCCACACATTCACAAGATGTCTTGTCAGAGGTGTAGGAAGGGTTTGGAAATCAGATAAATCTGTGCCGGGACCGAGGATTGAACCCCGGCCGCCAGCACAGAAGTCTGACACCTTACCCCTAGACCACCAGGTCACCTATAGTTTAAAGATTTAAGCAAAGTTTAGATTTAGTCTTGTGGCTAGTGACATTGAGATTGGTGTAATAAGGGTGTTTTTTTTAAAGTAGTTTTCCAGCATTTCACCATGCAAATGTGGGTTGGCTTCCTTTAAATTCCGCCTACCCCATGCTTACCACATTATATGTATGTATCCCAAACAAGCGATGAGACACTTTAAAAAAAAATCACACTTCTGACTAGATAAAGTTACTTGATTTAAGTACATATGTATCTTGGTTGCCACTTATGACTAGATAGTTACTTGATTGCCACCTCTTACAATATAAAGATACTTGATTGAAGTACCTGTGTAGCTTGATTGCCACTTCTGACTAGATAAAGGTACTTGACTAAAGCAAACGTGTACCTTGAATGCCACTTAAAATTAGATGAAGGTATGGTACTTGATTAAAGCAACTGTGTAGTTTTATAATCAGTCTAGAGCATTTCATTGAAGGTCCTATGCAGCTTGGTTGCCAATTTTAACTAAATAAAGGCTTTTAATAAAGCTACAGGATCATTTCGTGTTAAATAATTCAATATTTTAACTTTTGAACATAATCCTCTTGAATTTGTTTTAAAACGTCTCACTTAATGTAACCAGAGATAATAAAAAATCCAAACTTGTAGATTTGTATATACAGTTCTGGCCTTTTGATTTCTCAAAAACATTGCAGCTTATTTTATACTTTTTCATATTATGATACATAGCATCACTAATTTTGGACAGTTTTTAATTCAAGGATATTCTATAAAATATTAGACCTTGGATTTATTAAAAACATAAAATTTAAAATCCTTAGTAAAAATCACATGTGAACTTATATTCATGTGTTTGTCAAATTAAATTAAATATATTGCAAAGGATGAACCACTCATGTGAAAAGAAAATTATTATTTCAATATAAAATTCCTTTGGACAACAACCACTATTTTTTTTTAGAACAGTGTTATTATAATGGCATGCTAAAATATGTTAAATGAGTTAACTAGGGTGGAAGGATGAGGGTTGGCTGTGGGGTGCAAAAGCTAGTTTAGGAAAATAACAAAAATCTTTAAAATAGAAGTTTATTTATTGAAATGTATAAATAGTTGTACTTTCCTGCAAGTTAGCGTTGCCACAATCCTCTTAAATGTTAATATCTTCAACATTCCCTTGCAAATTAATTTTTAAGTGTCTTGGTTGCAGCGCCCATCTCTTCCTTGTAAAGATACTAACGGCCGGTGGGACATCTTGAGTTCCATCAGGATCAGGATTTGGCAGAGAGGCACTTCAAATATATCTTCAAAGTTCTGTGGGTATGTAAACTGTAAAGTGTAAAGATGACCTTCAGGGTGCAGGAACTTCACTTCCACCAAATCAGTTGTCTCATTCTTGGTCCAAACTACACCATTGATCGCTGTACTTATATGATACATATCCTTTCACTTATGCTAGTATGAGCACCTGTTTCAAACCTTCTTCCGACAAGAAAATGAGTAGTATGCTCATTCTTTGAAAATTCCCTTTTCAGTATCTCTTTTTTCTGAGACAGAAAAGAAACTGGAACTTATGGGTGCCTAATATTGGTTTTACAATTAGAAATTGCTCATCAAGCTCTTTATATTTGTGTTGTTCCTTATGAAAAAAAAGGAGAAGTCCATAGAGTCAATGGAGACTTGCCATCGCCGCAAAACTTTCCACGGCTCATCCCAAACCACTCTCATTATAACATATTATGTTTGAATTTTTTTTCTGTTTTTAAACTGTGAAGCAGAACCATCTGAGAAGTAGTAGGTTTTTTCAAATCTGGTATCAATCCAGATTAGACAAGAGACAAGTTTTTCCAGAAATAATTGAACAGCAACTGTGTTATACGTAAGATATTTTGGGATACAAACAATAATTTTAAATTTAAACCTCCAGAATCTTTGTATTAGACTGCTATTGGAAAAATTGTCGCCTGGTCATTGTTTCAATGAAATACTTGGCCTCATCTTGTAAAACAAAGGCAAAATTTCTGCAAAATCAAAATATACCACAGCCATATTTTCTTTGACGCTTTCCTTCAAATAGTGAGCTCAGACATTTTTTTTTTGCTATAAAAGAATGTATTTTCAACAGCTGTTCACACAATGTTTCCAGAAACTCTTTTGTGGTTTTGGTGTTTCAAAAGTATGTCTATTACTAAATACCCATTGCTTGTAGGTAATATGGTCTATCATTTCTTCTTCTAGCTTTATGTTTAACCGCTGTTTCGAATATTCTACATCTGTACATAATGGACATTCATTAAGGTGGCATGCTGTACCTGGCTTGTCACACATTATTTTTGCTAAACAGAATTTATAATCACTCCCTGCTGTACTGTCATATAACAAAGGCCCTAATATTTAGCCCCTTGTATCATAAGTTTAAAATTTTTATGTGATGTGCGAACACAGACAGTTTCGTAGTTCAACAAACTTTGAAAACCTTATCTTTCCAGTAGGAACAGTTCATAAAATTCCTTTAAATTCCTCAAAACTAACCTTTTATGTATAAGAATTCTAGTCTTACCTGTTTTTACTGATACTAAGCATTTTATCCCAGGCATAAGGTGACTTAACATCATCATTACTGTATAAGTTGACTTTTTCAATAATTACAGGTTCATTTTTGCTCAAATATCTTTTCCTTGTACAAAAGCTTTTAATTTTCTTGCCATTCTGTTGATATCTCCGAATTTTTCCTCTATTTTCTTGCATGTCCAGTTTTTTGGTTTCTAGTTAAAATATGGAATTTTTCAATGACAATTAGGTTTTCTTTTTGAAACTTTTCTTTCAAGTGAGTTGGCATTTCACAGTCAGAATTATTTTTCAAACTTTCATGTACATCTTCACTTGATCGAGTCAATACTTTTTCTTTCTTTTTATTTTGCTTGTTTTTTTTTATCACAGCAATATTTTCTTAACTAGAGGTGACTCTTCAAGAGTGTCTGGCAACTTATTGAGGTACTCTAAGCCAACATTTAACCCTACAAAGTATTCTATCTTCATGACTAAGGCATTGTGCTACTTGCTACCATAACTGAGCTGTATTCTGTCTCAATTTCTTTTATCTTTTTCCAAATTCATTTGTTTCCTATAACTATCCCAAACTGTCATAAACTTTTCAATTAATAAGTCTGATAAAACACACATTCGTTTTTTAACAAGCCCAAGACTTTTTGTGATATATTGGGGTTTTTGTTTGTTAAAAGTGTTAAATCAGAAAATCCTAGGAGTTTTACAAATAACGTTTTCAGCCATAGTGGAAAATATATAGCCTCAAACAGTACCACTATATACACATTAACTGAGTCTACACACTTAGAAATGAATAAGGCAAAAATCTTAATGTAGTATGTATAGTGCACATTCACTCTAGTAGAGTCAAGGCACAACTGCGTACTGGCTATTGAATCCTCACTCTACAAGCAGCAATGCAGATTTCAACTAAAATACTCAAGACCTGCACAGCTTGGTGTTGACTCAGTGTTTTGTTTGTACATTTTCCCTAAATGGTTTTCCACTCTCCCTCCATGCAAATGCGGGTTCACTTCCTCTAATTCAACCTTCCCAATTCCTAATCCATTAGAGTAATTAGTACTTAAAGTGTATAACCCGAACAGGTAGTAAGACGCGGTGCTAAATATATGTATATATGTTTGTACATTCATTAAAATTACAATTTTCCTTTGCATTATAGTTTTTTAAAATGGACAAACACATGATCCCACTCTGATCCCATGATTAAACTTTCCATGAACGATGCTAAAATATAGCAAGTTCATTTAATGTTTATGATTATTTTTACAAAACCTTTAAAAGTTATGTTTGTGAGAAATTTAATATGAAAATTTTTATGGCACGACCTTGAAATTTAAAACTGTCAATTACTAGTGATGTTACTTTTCATATAAAAGATTATAAAACAAGCAAAAAAACTTTTTTTTCAGTTTATATTTTTCTTATTTATAGCTTTAGAAATCATTTTATTTTGTAATTAATTGAGTGTTAGCAGAAAATTTTGAAATTTGAAAATTTCTGAAGGTACCGGTACATATAAAAATTGAAAGAAATTTAAAATAAATCCAACAACGTAAAGGCTTTTTTGAAGGCTAATTGAATGACTAGTTTGAATAAAATGTTTACAAATAAAGGTTTTAAAATGATGCATACATATAAATTAGGTACCATTTGTGAGCTTTTTTAAACAGTGTCTAGAACATTAAATAAAAATATTCAGTGACTATGATCAAGGTATTACTGTAGCGTATAACATTGACTAACATTGACTAAAAGAGTATTAAATTAAATCTTGACCAACTGTGATAAAGCTATTACAGTGTAATATACATTACAATAGTTCTAATAATAACTGGAAGGTAGTACAATTAAAACTTCAGCGACTGTTATCAAGATAACTTAATTTGGACAGCTAATAAATTAACTAATACTGGAATACTGCACAATTACACCTTCAGTAAGTCTGAACAAGATTACAAAGTAGAGTATAAAGTTTAAATAGTTTTAAAAATAACTACTAAAGAGAGTGCCATAAAATATTGAGTAAATGTGAGTCAAATAGTAGAGTAAAATAAACATGGTAGGTAATAATTATTATAACAATATTAGTACAAAAGTGTAGACATGGTAATACATGATCATTTTAAATAACAATTAATAAAAGTTAACACAAAGAAATCCACATGGATTCTGATCAATATTATTTTACATAATATTAGTTTAGACATGATAATATTTAATAGTTTTAACTAACAATCAATAAAAGTTAATAGAATGAAATCTTCAGGAATTGTGATCAGGATTATTTTACATAATACTGAGTTGTAAAGCTAAAAAGTGGCAGACACACTCAAAAACAACAAAAAGTTAATAGGCTTCCAAATTTATAATTAATTGTCAATACATGACATTTTAAATTGATTCAGACTTGCCTTAATATCATTTGAATATTGTTATTATTATGAAGTTTAAAGTTTAAACACAATGACAAAAGTGATAGGGCTGTGCGAGAACAACTTATTCAATTCAAGACGATATCAAGACAAGAATATGAGAAAATATTTAGACACGAGAATGAGACAAGAAAACTTTCATTGAAAGCACAACTATGTAAATCATGTTTATTAAAGTATTTATAAAGTTTATATTATTAAAATTCCTTTTGACAATTTCACTGGCACTTGCTTTGGATGTCTTATAGTTTGTTCAAAAAGCTTAAGGTATATATACATATTTTAAGTGTAATTAATAAAAAAAATTATAGTTGCAATGTATAGCGTATCCTATTTATGATAAAATTTGGTAATGTAACAGTTTATAAAGTCAAAGTTTGATTTTGAATTATGAACAAAACTTTTCTTAATAATGCATCTACTCTTTATAACACTTCCAAAGTTTAGCAAATTAAGGTTATAGCTCATCAATTTCTACTTATTTCAGGGGGAAAAAATCTTGCAATTAGATTTAATTTATTGTATTGGCCCAAAAATAAGCTGCCCTAGAATATAGACTACTCCAAACTTATTCATTTCTTAAAATGAATCTTCTTTGAACGTAATCAAATACAGCCTCTTTCCTTCATACTTCCCTAATGATTATAGTTTTTGCATATCATATTACGAAGATTTTAAAATTTGTGTTGAAACTATGTCTTATTCAATCTCAGTTTTATAATAAAGGAAATTGATAAAACTAAAGAAAGAGGAAAAATAAACTACTAAGAGTAAATTTTATGAAGAAAGCCCACTTAGGGAAAGAGGAAAAATGTGGGAAGAATCAAATGTACAAAGAAGACATCTTCTTCCTTTCTTCTTCTGTCTTCTATAGTAGAAGTAGTCACACTCACATTTTAATACAAATAGAATAATATTTCGGCATTGTTGCCTTTATCAAACACAAAGAATAAGAGAGTACAAACACAAAACACTGGATTACTCCATTTTGAATTTAAATTCAAATTTACTCCATTTTTTTGTGTGTGTTATTTATACTCTCTTCTTCTTTGTGTTTGATAAAGTCAACAATGTCGGAATATTAGTCAATTTGTGTTAAAATGTGTGTGTGACTACTTCTACTATAGAAGACAGAAGAAAGGAAGAAGATGTCGCCTTTGTGCATAGGATTCTTCCCACATTTTTCCTCATTCCCTAGGTGGGCTTTCTTCATAAAATTTACTCTTAGTAATTTTTTTTCCTTTTTCTTTAGTTTTATCAATTTCCTTTATTATAAAATTATCTAGCCATTGCACCACCTCATTTTTAAACATTATTCAAATCTCAGGAGATGCCTTTTCCTAGATGATTGGTCATGTGCAGGATTCCAAACTTGGTAAACAAATACACTAAATTCTTGACATGATTGTGGTGCTATAGTGATCAACAAGCTGCAATAAAAAGTATCCAAGCCATATGGGAAATATAAAATGTTAAACCATTTAGTTTCAATGACCATTTTGACTCGAGGTAATGTTTTTACAATAACTGTGGATTCACACGTTCGTCGAAAAACTAGTGTAGAACAGAAACGTGGTCACGTGATGAGCTCTAAGCCAACCGCAAGATTTCCAACTAATTGGCGCGAGCTGTTCTGATAACGTTCAACTTATCTCTACTTTGTTCGCTCTGCCTGAGATGTTTGGCACAGGAGAACCAATCAAATCCTAGAACCAACAATCTCAAATCAGTGCATGTGCACATTTGACAACGCATGCGCTCTAGAGCCAGAAGCTAGCAAAGAGCTTAGTTGAGCTTTGTGAGGAGAATTGAAATAACCCGTTAATGTAAAGCGTGTTTATCAATGTTTTGAATTGTGCCATGACAGAGTGCTATAATTTGAAAATATCCACCGGGAGAATGATCTAAAATATATGTGTATCCACTAGAAAATAAAATTTGTTGTTAATCACTTGTTTTAAGTTAGCATTGCAATTAATCATGGGTCAATACACAGTGTGTGAGTTGCTGTGCCACTCAAGCAGATTCTGATTTCTATTTTTGGCAAACATGTGAATTGAGTTTAAGCGTGTCAAGGTCAATATAATGTTAAATAACCTTGTCAAAGATAAGCACCATCCGTCAGAGATATTATAAACTATTTCAATATATAAATATAACCTCATGCGGTCCTTAAAGATGTGACATTGGTTGCATATTATCTCTTCAAGGTTACACCTTATTATATTACACATTATTGTTTTGTAAAGGCTGTTTTTGGGAAAAGAGTGAGGCCTATTTTTGGTATTATGAAATATTATTAGAAATAATAAAGTCTAGTTGTTTTTTAATGAAAATTTCTTAGGGTCAGTTATTTTGCTTTTTATTTTTTGTCAATTTTTTTTAATTTTCGAAAATGATTGTAAACATTCGAGGAAATCAAGATTTTTTTTCACTAGTCTTGATCTCAAATATTTGAATCTCGCACATCCCTAAAATATCCCTGTCTTATATTCCCTAAATGTGTTTATTCATAATAATTAGAAAATAAGCCAAGGCTTTATTATTCAATAATAGGAAAGGTGGATGGAAACATATAAAAGGGATGAACATAGTATGACTTTTACAATAAAAAGGAAGAAAGCAGTTCACACTTTACATTGCTGCTATTGGACAAAGAAGTAATGGCTGCCTCTTAAAGAAAATCAATCGTCACAGCCCAATCCCCCGACCTGGGTTTCATTCTATCGGGACTTATCAGGGAGGAGTGTGATACACACAACGCAACTTCTTAAAAGAGGAAACAAAAAAAAAACACAAAAGGGAGAAAATGGAAAATTGTAAAGAATGATAGGACACATGGATAGGAAGGAACATGTAAAAGGTATAACATCAAGGACAAACACAGGAAAAGGACATTGAATGCGAATATATAATCTATCTTTATAAAGAAAACCCCTTTTTGCTTTATGAGGTAATTGTATTCAATGTCCTTTTCCTGTGTTTATCCTTTATAACTTTTACATGTTCCTATTTATGTATCCTATCATTCTTTACAATTTTCCATTTTCTCCCTTTTTTCTATTGTTTCCTCTTTTAGGAAGTTGCGTTGCATGTTTCACACTCCCCCCTGATGAGTTCTGATATAATGAAACCTAGATCAGGGGATTGGGCAGTGACGATCGATTTTCTTTTAAGAGGCAACCATTACCTCTTTGTCCAATGGCAGCAATGTAAAATGTGAGCTGTGTTGTTCTTTTCATTGTAAAAGCCATACTGTGTTTGTCCCCCTTTTATATGTTTCTATCCACCTTTCCTATACCTTCTTCCAAATATAACATGATTACCTCATAAAACGAAAAGAGGTTTTCCTTAGTCATAATAGTTTGATAATAAATTTTGTTTTGATCAAATAGTCAGTGCGTCTAGCCCCTGAAATTTGTATTCTTTGACATTTTAAGCCAACCTCAAGAGTTTATTTAGTCATTTATAAAATACCTTGATGATCTAGTTTGTGAGAATGTTGCTGTGGTAAAATTGTTATGTTATTTCAAATCTCTGCACGTTCAATGCTCACAACACAAATGTGCATCTTCAGCACACTTTGGTAGCTAAAAAAAGCACATCTGAATAAAAAGAGTGTTTGTAGACGTGGAACCTCGAATCCTTCAAATCTTTGAGGACATGAGAAAATTTTGAATTTGACAAATTTTACCCCTCCCACTCCCCTCCCCCATTTATAATTATAGAATGAACTTAAATTACAGGTCTGGGGCCTGGTTGTTAACACTTAACTGAATGTATGAATGTTATAAGAAAGAATAATATCATACATTTAGTTATTATTTGTATTTTCTATTATTCCATCATATTTCTATTTCCTCTTATGTTAATATATTTTTCCAAGATTAGGATTCAGGAATCGGATTCGGATTTGTAAAATAGTGAACTCAACCCAAGATGTGTGTTGCTGTTGGAGGATTCTGGCTTTGTGTGCAATAAGGAAAAGGTACAAAATCTGTTCATAAAAATAAAAAAGATAAAACTATATCATCTACAAATTAGAAGTCTGCATCGATTTTTCCTGAGTTTGTTTGGAACAATTTTTTATAATTATAATTGGATATGCAGTGTTTGTATTTTGTATAAATTTGTACCAAAAAATAAATAAAATAGGTGGCTCATGCACACACAGTTTCCATTGTTGTCAGCATGCTTATGACGCACATACATGTATCAAGGAAAATGACTAAAAATGTATTTATTCTAAAAGGGTCAAATTTTCTTTTAAATGTTAAAAAAACAAACAAAAAAAACATGCCACCAGCAATACACACAGTTACATGACATCAGTTAATGTGTTTAGATGTTATACTTAATAATATCCTCCCTCACACACAGTGGATACAAGAATTTAGATTGTAACATTTAGTAATGTAACAAACTCTTATCAAAACTGAACAAAATAGCATGTTATGATAAAAAAAAAAATTATAAATTTTCTTGAAAAAAGTAATGATTATAAAACATATTTTGTATAACCTATTTATGAGTAATTAATCAGGTACTAAAATAAAAGAAACACTAATTATCAGGATCGTCGGTGGACTCCCCTTCAAGTAAGACTCGCTGTTCCTCTTTTTTCTTGCCAACAGCCATTTTCTTTTTTCGTCTGTTCGCCACACCATCCTCATCATCCATCATGCGCAGAATCTGAGTCTGGTCTGATGAGTCAATTGGGGCCACCGAGATGTCTCGCACTGCTCGAAACTTCCCGCAATTGTTCAAATGTTCATTCTCCAGCCGGAAGAAATTCCAAACAAAACGACTGTAATATGAGATTTTATATTAACATTTTAAGAGAATGTGCTATTTAGTAATGAGAAATACACATGCATATTAACATCAACACAACTTAACAGTATGGACACCATGTTAAGTTTGACAATAATAAAGAGCATACAAGTTAGATTGATTAAAATATTAGTTTTATGTTTAGATTTTTCTGAGTTTGGTTTCAAAATTAGCCATGTGTGATATGTGAAGGTTTGCCATCCCAAGCAATGGGTTGCCAGCAAGGCAAAAATGATTAGGCGTGTCAACTGTTGGCTTAGGAATGTAGTCGGAGGAGAAGGGTTGTTGGAAGACAGTAGTTATGACTCAGTTACTGAGATGGACAGTGTAAATCGTTACACAAGTAATGTGCTATTGATAAAAAGTGTATACTGTTTAATTAAGTAGTAAGGACTTAGTATAATATTGTAATTTACTGTAAAATAATCACCACAATGGGCATGCTACACATTTTACAAACATTAAAGTTATGCTCTAATGATGAGCATTGATAAACTCTCCGGGCTAAGGGAACAAGATGAGGAAAATTATTGCAAAATAACATGAGTTAAGAGTTTAAAAAATTGTTTACACTGGGTTTTATGCAAATACTTGATATTTCAAAAAGAGCTAAAGATTTCAGTGACTTTTAAAAAAAAAATATACCTAAATTTTCCCTTTCGAACCAAATTCCCTGACTTAGTTTTCAGTTTTTTTGATGTTACCAAACTGTACATTTTCAGGCTATATATAGCTAGCTAAATGACTTAAATGTGTTACCTGTATGTACACAAATACAATACAATTTAAAATACCTACGGTACCATATTTTGGCATTGCCACACTCATAGTTTTAATATACTGTGTATCTTTTTATATAAAAATGTGTTTAAAGTATTTTAAATGTATTTTGTAATTTAATCATATACCATTTTTAATTTAAAGTTTGTTGCTATTATTGATTCATTCTAAGCTGAGACATGATGTAAACAAAACCCTGTGGAAATCTATGCTATGGTTTGCTATTGAACATATTTCAATGGTATCCTTTCACTAAATAGTCTTTCCCATGTTTTGTATTAAACTTGTTTTAAAATAAGATTAAACAATTATTATAGTTAAAATTATCCCTGTATTTGCTTTAGAAATTATACTTTAAGCTTTACAAGCGCTATTCGAATATCAATATGCTCCTGACTCAATGTTGAGGGACCCTCATGGTACAGTCCTTATCACATGTTAACGTCAAGTCGGCAACAATCAGTTGACAATTCATCTCAGCATCGTTATGTGACGTTTGTATGTTGAGTGGTTCCTGTCTATGGTATTTTCTCAGTCTGGCTAGAGTTTTGTTAAACATAAGACAAGAAAACCTTTTAAAAGTGTAGAAAAGATTCTGGTTTAAAATGTTTTTGATAAATTTAATGAAAAGAATCCAACATTTTCAGAAAAGAAAATTGTGAAATAAATATAAGAGTTTATTGGAATTTCTCAGAGTATTTTAAGGGCAAGAAAATAGAAAAACAAAACCAGCCCACTTACAACTCCTGATAAAAAAAAGAAAAAGGGAAAAACCTGTATAGGATAAGGTCGACAATTTAGTAAAGTCCACTTTTGTTCAGTGACTAGGTGTCTACATGCTTGTAAGTAGTTTATTATCATACTGCATGATTGTTGCATAGTATTTTAAAATAAATAATAGATATAAAAATTTAAAAGCAATAAAAATACATTCATTGTGACTAATGAACTGGTGTTCCACTAATAATGTAGGTCCTTTGCGTAGTGATATGGGAATGTTTGTTTACTTCGGTTCTTAGGTTAGGATGAATCAATAATAGCTTACCGCACAACTTCTAATGGTGTGAGAAAGGAGACCATCAAGTCACCATGGATGTAGCCCATTTCTATAAGGGACATTGACAGAACCCATCCAAACCTCAGAATAAAATCTTCCACGATAGCAAAATAATAGTATCCCTAGAATAAAAAAGTAAACCAAGCTAATAAATTCAATTTTATAATAGCAGAGTGATGGATTTTTAGAGAAAAACATAAATGCACATCATATTTAATAATTTATCAGTGTCGTTCTCAAATGGATACAAAGAGTATTAACAAACAAGTTTTCACATGTCGTTGATGAATTTTATAATTTCACATGTTCGTAATTAATTTTATAAATCAGGGCCTAAATCACATTTTTAATGAACAAATTTGGATTCCAATATTTTTATCTATTTATGTTATACTCTATAAAAGTATAACTAACAAAAATATATTCTAAAATTATAATCAAAGGATATAAGATTGAGACATAATAAAAAAAGGTGGCTTACAGTTGAGGAATATACAATTTCTTCCCTGAGATACTTGTTATCTCCAGCTTTCTTGTCAAAGAGTCCCCAGTCCATGAGTACATCCCATGCATATGCATAGCATGAGCTGATTAGAGAAAATACCATCCAGAGGTATAAGTATGGGTCTTCAGAGGAGAATTCATACTTTCCTGGGAGGAAACAACAAACGTGATAAGACAAAAGGTTTAGAGAGTTTCAACATCAAAGAAAATATATGATAAGAAGCCAGAAATGTACATCTCCTGTCCAGGGGCGTTGCACGAAATATATTTAAGGGGGGTGGGGGTGAACCAGTAATTTTCCCCATTCTAAGCATTTCAAAATTAGGAAAATTACTAAGTAGCAAAGGCCAGTACAAGAAGGGCAATGTTGGGAATGGGGGGAGGGAGGGCAGGAGGAGGCTAACAATATATTTTTTTTTAATTTGGGGTGATAATCAAGCCTTGAACCGAGCTTTTAGGCAACTGTATTTTTAAATTTATTTATTTATTTATTTGCAAGGCCATAGCTAGCCAATAATTTCATGAGAGGGGGTTCATGGGCACATCCCCCAATTGCCAGAAGTTAGAAACAATTCTAATTGATAAACAGTTCTAGAAACTACCTGAAGTGTTGTTTTTTTTGGCAGAATAACACTATTAAGTGCCAAAGGCCAGGAAAATTTCTAAATATTAAACATGTCTATAAGCTATTTGAAGTGTTTTTATATGGTATTATAACCCCCTAACTGCCGAAGGATAAAAATATTTATCAATTTTAAACACCTAGAAGCTCTTTGAAGTGCTTTTTATGGTACCACAGCCCCTTAATTTGTACTTTTATCTTAATTTTTATATTGTACGAACCATAAATAAAGCCATTTTGTTCATATAAAATTTCGGGGGTGGTTCGAGCCCCCCTCCCCCCGGCAACAGCCTTGTTTATTTGTTCATACTGGATATTTAAAGCTACAAGGCTTTTTTTTCAGTGCAACTTGAATTATTATTTATTTCAGTTTACCTGCATCTCAGCTAAATATCCAATTGAGCTTACATATATTTATTTACATTTGTAGATATTGTTCAAATCGTGTATTTTAGATTAAAAAATTTAACTGACTTTACTACAGCGATTTCCAACTTAGTTAGTTTTTAAGGTTTTTTTTCACTGAGTTTTACTACCAGCCCGGACTATCTACAATAAGCCACACAAGTGGGATAGGTAGACTTTAGAGGAAATGTACACTTATTAGCTTGGAGGAATATTAGGATAAACTACCCCTGGCCACAATTAAAATCCTTACTTCACCTTCACCTACAAACCAAATCAAAAGAGCGTGAGATTAAACCTGCATGTCCACTAATGCTTGTTTTCATTAATATAAATTGCTTATAATAATGATTATACACGACTAAAACGTAGTAAAATAGAATCAACAAGCTCGGGGTTGGGGGATGATTTTATATTATGCTAGCAGCATTACAAGGCTACCACAGTAAACAAGTCAGCAAGAAGCTATATGAATGGAATAGTAAAAGGAAACTAAGCAGTAACTAGGTCGTAACACTCGTAAATATGCTATTTCATTATTATCTACTCCTGATATTACAACTTATTAACCTTAATTAAATTTACAAGTTATATCACATTGGCTAACGCGGTATGTTTTCTTTTTTTTCATAAGACCTGAGGATGATGCCATCATAGCATCGAAACATGTCGAAGCTCTAAAAATGTTGCAGGGATTGCAACAGTATCCAAGGAACAGTGAATTACAGATAAGGAAGGAATTCAATTTTTACATATCTTCTTTCATTCTATATATTTTCAAAATTCTCCCAACTAATTCTGTTTAGTTCCCAATATAATACAATACATGTAATATATGCATGATTACATCATCCCATCATAACAATGTTTTAATGCAATTTGACTTAAAAGTCCACAATTTGTAATACGTATTAAACTTTTTAGATGTTTGTTATAATTTCAATGATTGTATCATATTTATCTTTATAAGATATCATAACTTGTAATTATTACTACCAATCTTCTCATATATGAATCAAATCATAGTGCCTATATTATTATTATATTTCATCATATATCTATGTTTTTTATGCTAAATTAAAACAATTTGTACAACTTTACCAAAAATTGAATTCTATTACAAATAATTTTAATTGTTCCTCATTACACTATTAAAACGTTTTTCTAAAAGCTCTATATTGTGACCCCACCCAAAACACGCTGTGACCCCCAAGTTTAGAACTCGCTTGTCACTTTATAAAAAAATTAGCAATCTGGCCATGTTTATTTAAAAACATGTTCAACTATAAGATAAAGCAATAAAAAAAATTGAATTTGATATTTCTACAGTACTTTGACACCTGTCAATCATTGTCCTGATTCATAACCTTATGGAAGTTGCCCTAAAATATTAATATTGGCATGCCAATAAACTATTTAAAACATATTGTAATTTAGCGTGTGGGGGTGAAGGAGCTTCCCCTGACATTTTATTAAATAACTTAAGGCGAATTCAAAATCAGCATGCTAAACTACAAGGTTATATGAAATTTCATGCAAATCAAACATTAAATAACGAATTTAAAAATGTATCCAAAATTTAAACGTGTTAAAGGGCGAAAAAAACAGTTTTTTTTTTGTTTAATGTAGTCTACTTAATCATATGAAAAATTATAAGAGTTGTAACAATGCAACACAGCCCTATTACTCCTCTTCCTTCATTGTTGCTTTGAACCTATTTAAATTGCTTTCATGAAAACCTTTTTTTAATAAACAATGAAATAAGACACATGAGTTTAATACAAACTAGTATGGATACTTGCTAGAAAAATTAGTATGTATTTCAGGAGTCAAACATTAACCCTAACCTCAATGTTCTCATTTCATCAGTCAGAACTTTCATTAAAAAAACAATAAAATGTTGCATAAAATTCACTGCATTTATGCCTTCAAAATTTAATAAAGCCCTAATTAAGGCATTGTGTAATTATACTGATTTGGACCCCTCTCATATATTAAAAAACAAGTCATGGATGAAGTGCATTTTTCTTTAAAGTATTGTATGTAAAATATCCTTTCAATACTTCATCCATAGAGAATCACGCGCTTTCCAGAAATAATGTCAAAGCCTTGCACCATTCAACTTTTTTTTTTAAAAGATCAACTCCGTAGTGTTTACCAAAAAAGCAAGTCACGCTAGCTCCCTTTATCTAATAGGAAGCTAGCCTTCACAACCCTGTCACCAGGACTCTATTATTCTATTAGTTGGTTTTGACACTGGTGACAAGAGGTAGGTCATATATAAGCCGTTTGTGCATATGAATATATAGTAACATTATTCTACAGAGCACATGGTACTCAAAACACAGAACATGTAATGTCACAGAAAAATAATTTGTAGTTCAAATAAAACCGTATCATCTAATATTTTATCTTCAGTGCCAAAGGTGAAATCATCTTGATAAATCGTGTGCAACATTGAAAGTCTTATTAATTTTATTCAAATAAATATCAGAAGTAATCAGATCGTATAGCCGCATGAGTGCACAGTAAAGCACGTTTGCATCGACATCAGAGCAAGGAACTGACATCAAGATAATTGGCACTCTATCATGGAGCTATATATACCAATTATCTCATCAGACAACAAATATCTTTAATTAGTGCTCGACCATGGTTCAATTATCAGCTAATTACACCAAAATATTCATATCTTCATAATTAGCACCCATCGCGGACGAGAAAACTATAATTGGCAGTCGATCACGGGACTATAACTATCAATTATCTCATCAAATACTGAGAAATCATTTTAATTGGCGTTCAATCACGGGGCTATAAATGTTAATATTAAATCTTATCATTTTAATCAGCACCCATTGTGGACGTGTATAACTTTAATTGCTGCCCAACGCGCAACAATATTGTTATAATTCGCACCCAAATGTGTGGCATGATAACTCAAACAAATCCCAAGAACGTTTTAATTGGAGCCCAGTTGCGGGGTAGTAATTTCAAGAATGTATTAATAGGCGCCCACCGCACAACCATATCATTTTAATTGGCTGTACAACATATAATAATTTGAATCATAAAATTATGACTGTCTAGCAGCCATGAAAGTCACAACTAAAAACACTAAACCACAAATAAAGGCTAACACCTTAACTTGGCCAAATAAATAAAGGATATTATTATTATTTTAATTATTATTATTATTATTATTGTTATTATTATTGTTATTATTTGTTATTATTATTATTATTATTATTATTATTATTATTATTATTATTATTATTATTATTATTATTATTATTATTATTATTATTATTATAAAACATTGGCTAACAATGCCGCCACTTCAAGCATTGCTGGTTGAGTGAAATTTTGCTACTGGGCAGCTCATGTTCCCTTATGATTTGTTTCCATACCGCATTTGACATAAATTTGTCTGAACAAGTTTGTGGTTAAGGACTTTCATAAGAGAAAGTAATGGGGTACAGAATAAGCCTAGAATTTCCCAACTCCAGATCATAAATCTCACGAAATTCCCCACTTTCATGCTCTTAACTAACATTGAGGGGGGGAGGAACACACCCACACCCCCCCCCCCGGCGCGACGCCACTGTTCCTGTCATTGATAAAATATTCTAGTGGATATAAATGTCAGAATATATCAAAGTTTAGAAATGTATATGTCAAGTTATTGGCAAAACATTCCAAGAGTTAACAATTGGAAAGTATCATAATTAACAAACATTACTAGCAGTTAGCATTTTAAGACCTTATTACCAACACAATATTCTAAGAGTTAGTATTGTAGGAGTTATGTCATTGATATCTTAAAATCAAATAAAAGGTAAAAATTAAAAACAAAGAGTGTAAATTTTGTTTCTAGTTTTCATATATATCTATATACATTTAACATATGAACCTACTTGCTTGTAAAGTATGCAATGTTGAAAATAAGATAACAAAGAATGTTGTAGCATATTTGCAAGCATTTGCGAGATGTGGATGTGCTTCCTTTGTATCCCTGTATCGGCGAAGACATTGGGCAAACCGCCACCAAGCTGGCAAGCATGTCACTACTGGTCGGAGGACCCACATCATGTCTGTACACACATTCAGGTCTGCAAGAAAGACAACCGAACATCATCAGTCCAAAAACAACATGAAAACAGCTTTTGTGTAAACTCAATGAAAGGATGGTATAAGCTAAAGCACATTATTATCATCATAGTCATTATTTAACTGTCTTTCTATTTTCAAAAAAGTCTGTTAATAATGACATCATGTATGAGTAAAGTATAAATATAGACATAGGAACAATGGTACAAGTATTGAAATGTGATGTGGGGACTCAACTTATCTACTCCCATCACTTCTGTTCAACCAGAAGGCCCCGCACAATATGAGAGAGAGAGAGAGAGAGAGTAGCCCTCCGAGGAGATTTAACACATATGGTTATAGTTTTATTGACTCAAATTTATTTTCAGGAAATCTAATTTATTTCTATTGAGTTTACATGGGTTTATGATTTAGGTTAAGGTACAATAGTGTAGTCGAAAACTTGTGTGTGTCTTATTTAAAATTAATTATGTTTTTGTATGGTGATCTAACCTTCTGGCTCCCGAGACAAGCTACATCTAATCTCTAAAACTATTAAAAAGTGACAGTTCTGAAGTATTAAACTAAATTATTAGTATGTAAATTGAAGCTAATTGAATTATACTTATTGTTGAGACATGAAATACGCACTCCACAGGCCCGTTTAAGAAACACAAGTTTTTTTATTTATTTATCAAATTGATTTTTTAACAATTATTAAATTTTTTCAATTATTCCATCTTTTAGTCTATAACAATCTAGTTGTTAAAACATTTTTTATGGTTAAATGCAAAAAGTTCTGGGTTTGGTTCGCTATAAAGTTATCATTGGTTAATTTACAGTCCAAATTCTTATTGTTTCCTATGCCTTAGAAATAAGTTAGTTCTTAAGTCATGTGCTGATATAACAAATTGGTTTTATATAGTACATCTTTTCAAAATCAAGACAAAAAACTAGTTACTACCCATTTTGGATTATGTCTCCTGCAGAAGTTGGTAAAATAATGCTGGAATTTTCGACTGAGGATGATTCTAGTCCCTAGTTAAAAAAACAACTTTATAAATTGAATATGTATTGCATGTGTATTCACATAGTATTTGTATCAGTACAAATATGCAAAATAATTGCCTAAGAAGTAATTTTTTTTGTAAAAATCTGAAAGTATATCAATCACGCTGAGGAAAAGACCCATGTTAAAAATTATGACACTTTCTATTTATTAACCAAACAATCAATATCATCCATCAATTAATTTTATTTTGTGGAATGTGTTTAACTAAAAAACATTTTAAAAAATCATTCATGAAAGTATCAATAGTACAGTGAAAGCTGATTGCGGTATAAAGTACCCCACACCCCTGCTTGTGTTAAATATACAGACGTGCACCTGCTCAAGGGTTAGATGCACTAATTTACCCACACCAGTAGCCATGCATTCTAAGGTGTTAAGCTTGCTTTATATAAGGTCAGCAATGATGGGAGAATTTGATTCTAAATAATATTGTGTACATTGGTGGATAGTTTTACAAAGTAATGTATTACTTTGTTTTCTATTGTTCTCTTTATATGTTAACCTTAGTGCACTTAATACATAATATTTTTCTTATTCCTATTACTTTGGTTAAATTATCAACAACCTTTGTGTCAAATTTAATCAATAATTTTATAAAGTCACTAATTCATTTTGTGAAGTGTATTGAAATCATGGAAATATGCAGTGTATTAAGGTGGAATGGCATAAAACATCACTATGCGTGATAAAGAAAGAAGAATGTTCCTGGATTAATGAGCTCCATAAATTGTCCTTAATGATAAAGTTATACAGATGATATATTGAATGAATATTGCTACATACTTGTGCCAAAATACTTATATATATTGTCTCAATTAAGATTTCTGAATTAACTGTAATATTTGAAACCTTAATGAACCATCCAAAATTAAAAACTGGAGAATGTGTTCATCAGTATGGCTCATTGTGCTCAAATATATGGTTTATATTATGTATTTTATAGCCAAAAGAGGTGTAAGTGTAGTGGAAAAGAAGGGCAGTTCCAGCAAGGGGGAAAACTTGAATAAGGGGATATATTTTCTCAACTGGAATATATTTACAAGGTCAACCACTTTATAATAGAGGTCTGAAAGCATGAGGAAAGAGATTGAAATGGTGTCAAAATTAGACCATAAATATACAACTATTTAGCAAATTTTTATTTATCTTAATATTTAATTAGATTTATATATCAGTTAATATTTATTTAATTTGTTTTAAAATAATTTTTGTTAATTTATTGCTTTTGTTACACGGCTCAGTGGTGTAATTAGCTAATGCGCTAGTTGTGTTGAGCTAAACTGCCGAGGACGAGGAGATCAAGATTCGAATCTCAATCAGGTGGTTTTTCCTAAAGGGTTTTCCACTCTTCCTTCATGCAAATGCGGGTTCACTTCTTTTTAATTCAACCTTCCCAATTCCTAATCCATTAGCGTAATTAGTATTTAAGAGTATTATCCAAACAGGTAGTCAGGTAGAAAGGTAGTAAGCTAAATACTAAAAAAAATTAAAAAATATTACTTTTGTTTTTAAATGTTAGATAAGAATTGATATTTTAAAATTAGGCTTAGTGTTGATTAAAAATTAATTGCTATATCAAATGTATATACTCAATTATAGGTCAGCAAGCAAATGAGTTATAAGAAATTTAGTAAGTGGCAAAGATTTTTTAAAAATTAAAATTTTCATTAAAAATAATTAATAATGAGCAAAGTGTTAAAAGCTAATTGTTGTTTAATTGCTGCCCCCTAAATGACCATGAGCATCAACTTTGGACTTCAGTACATTATTGAAAATGACCTGAGCAAATTGTTTGATCCTTATGTGTTGAAAAAATATTATATCTATGTTAATTGAAGAAAAAGCTATATTCTTATTCAGGGCCATAGCCAGGGGGATCAGCAGGAGCAGCGACCCTGGGCGCCATCAAGATGTAGATTTTTTTATATAAAATGTAAGATTACAAAATTTATTTAAACGCGTAGTTAAAAGACACATACAATTCTCCCTTAAGAATAAAGAATAAAAATTGACCCCATTTTGACACAAACACGTGGTACAGTGCACTAATTTACACGCAAATCAACCAATAAAGTTACACAAATTTACAAACAATGTTAATCAAATAAATATCATCACATGTAAAAAACAACAAGAAGCAGATAACAATGCCCAAGCCAAGCATTAGCAAAAACTGGGTTGGGTAAAAGGTGTAATTATCTCTCATCCACTGCGCTACCACTACAACAAGATATTGAAAGTAGGCCATCTCCATCAACACTTTTAGAAAATGAAAACTTTACAAAAGTAACTAAGAATACAACTGGTAGTGTAATTGTAGATTCAGAGGGTTCAACACCAAATCTTAACCAGTCCTTTCAAACAGTTACTCCTTATGAAGATGTACAGGAACAGGATTTGGAAAATAATCCAACCCAAATTCAATTAAATTTTAATGATCCCACAACATGGTCTGATTTGAATGACCATGTGAGAAGCTTATTAGTTGAACATGGTCCAGAACAAAATAAAACTGGTAATTTTCTTTTATCAATTAATGCAGAAAAAAGGAATTTTACGGAAAGTTGGTTGCATAAAAAAAATTTTAAAAAGAGAAAGTGTAGAGCAAAATTGGCTAATTTAAAGTGAAGAGAAAAAATCTATTTACAGTTTCCCCTGCATGCTATTTGGCAAGCTTTCTAATTCATGCCTGGCAAATACAAAAGTAGGATTTTCTGACTGGAAAAAATTACACCCTCGAATTCCAAAGCATGAAAATTCTGTAGAACACTGTGAATGCTATGTTACTTAAAACATCTTTAAAAATAAAAGGATTAAAGAGGCAGTACAATTGATACTGAACTAAAGGAGATGGCGGCACATTCTAAGAATTATTGATTGCATTTTGTTTTGTGTAGCCAACAACATGGCTTTTCGAGGTTCAAGTACAAATATACATGAAACCAATAATTTTGGAATTTTTTTTAAAATTCGATAGAGTTGGTTTCTCATTATGATAAACAGCTAAAAGAGCATATTAACTTAAGCAAAGGGAAAAAAAAGGAATTGCAAATTACTTTTCTCCAACAATTCAAAACAAGCATCAATTTAATAGGTGTCACTGTACACCAAGGAATATTAAAATAGATCAGAGAGGAAAAATGTTTTTCAATTTCATTTGATTTGCTCTATTGAAGAAAGTTTTATTGATTTAATAAAAACTAGTAAAACAACTGGAGCTGGTTTAACTGAAGATATTCTACTAAAAGAAGAAGCCGATGAACTTGATATTCATAATTGCCAAGGGCAAACATATAATAATGGTTCAAATATGATAGGGAAGTATTTAGGAGTTCAGGCCTTTATATAAACAATTAACAGCTATGCACATTTTATGCCATGTGCTGCTCATTCATCGAACTTGGTTGGAGTGTCTCCAAAAATTATCACATTTTTTGGAACAGCATAAGAACCATACAAATTATTTGCTTTCAGTGTCAAAAGTTGGGAAATATTAACCAACAAACTTTCTACCACTCTCAAGCGTCACTGTAATACAAGAAGGGCATCCAAATAATCTGCTGTTCGTGCACTTTATTCACAGCTTGATAAAGTTGTCGAGGCCTTAGAGGAAATTTCTAACAACCCTCAATTCTATGACTGTCGGTGGTTATAAATCTTCTTAAACAAATTAATTTTGTTTGTTTGTTACAATGTTATGTGGGACAAAATACTAAATCAGATCTCCCATGTGAATGAACAGCTACAGCACTAAGATATGACAGTGGACAGTGGACCGTGCAGTTAGTCACTTGACTAGATTGAAAGATTCTTTATAAGACATCCAAGATACAAGAATTGATGTTATACTGAACGAAGCATCAAACATATGAGCTGTAACATCTCTTGAAATTGACTGCTTCTTTGAGGAGAAAAGGGCAAAGAGGAGGAAAAGATTGACTCTGGAAGAAAGTGAGGACACTGTTTTGACAGGAAAACAAAAGTTCAGTGAGGACAATTTTGACAGGAAAACAAAAGTTCAGTATGGACTTTCATGTTATTTTGGACAAAGTCTTAGAACAAATGGAATGGTGTTTTAATAAATGTATTAGTGAAGTGTTAGATTACTTTAAACTTTTTAATGGGCAAGTCTTTGCAATCTATGACTGTAAAAGATTTATAAGCTAGTGCAAAACGCGTAGCAAATAAATATGATAAGGATCTGGATGCTTCTGAGATAGAGGGGGAAATATCTAGTTTTAAGTTTCAGGCCAGTTCTTTATTTGAAAAAAGTCAGGATTTTTCAAAAGCAACTTCTATTGACCTATTAAATTTAATCCATCCATAGCCACATCTTATCCAAACTTAGTTTGCTTTCAGATTATTTTTAACGTTCCCAGTTAGTAACGTGTCTGGTGAACGAGGTTTTAGTAAGCTGAAAATAATAAAAAATTACTTAAGGTCATCAATGGGTCAAGACAGGTTAACACACCTGGCAAATCTATCAATAGAAAAAGATATTGCTAAATATATTAATTATGATGAAATGGTAAATGATTATGATAAAATGGTAAATGGTTTTGCTGCTGTTAAGGCTAGAAAGGTGTAAACTTGGAATCTGTGAGTACTCGTATTCCAAGCTACGAGCCAAGCTCGTCACTTAAGCTCGAGATCGAGCTCAAAAGTTTTGTAGGCTTGTCATTTTCAAGTGTAGGGAACGCAAATTAATTGCGGTATTTTTGCAGTTTTTATATTAAAACTTTTTTGGTCAAATAAAATCAAATAATTATCTAGCAGAAACATAGTTTGATTTTCTTCACAAAATAATCTCAACAGTTTTTAATATATGTCAAGGATGTCCTGTAATCTAATGACAACTTTTTCTCTTAATTTAAAAAGTTTCTCACCTAATGAAGTTACATAACAATTATTTAAGAATTGTTGATATCATGATAAGAAAATTAAACTTATGTTTTTACTGGAGCACCATTTTAATACTTTGGCTAAAAAATTATATTTTTCTATAAAAACTGCAAAAACACTTCCCTTCACTCATGTTCCCTACACTCCTCCCACCTTAAGGGCTTGGCCAATTATCCAAGCTATTATTTTAAATATTTAACATTAAACCTATGTGAGAATGAGTCTTTTTCAACAATTAAGGGACACCATTAAAATGTTAATTTTAGAAATACTGCTATTTTATTATAATTAGTTTGAGTTAGTGACCAAAAGATTTTGTTTTAGTTTATACCAAACCATAAATACACTAACCCCAGCCACTCAATATCCAAAGCAAAAAAATAATCAGTTCCTTAGCTAAATCAATAAAGCATTTTACCTGAGCAGATATTTTCAAGTGTTGAACATAATATTAAACATTTATTAGTAGTATATGTTAGTATTACACTAAAACCTTTGTAACTATAGCTAATTAATGAAAAGGCAAGAAATTACAATAGTTTTTACTTCTATTTTACTTGTGAATGTGACACATGCACAGGCCAAAATTTTAGGGAGGGCGATGGGCTAACGTCCCAAAGCTTTCCCAAATCAGTCTCCACAAACTGTTGCAATATTATAAATTTTCGGGTTTATAGTATGCAGTCATGGTGAGGTCTTAAAAAAATATAGATTAATTTACTATTATTTATTTTTAACCAAATATCACTTACTTACTGACACATACAGCAAACAATTATTTCAGACTGTGATTTAAAAAATAAAAATAACAACCTAAATCACAGCAAGTCTCATGGATACATATTGTATTATAAATATATAAACTATTGTAATAACAATATTTCCTTATTTAAATCATATATTTAACACTGATCTTTTTTTAACATTTAATTTTGTAAGGAAAAAATTATAATGTCAAAATGTTGAAAAGAAAAACATTGGCTTAACGTTGGGCTTTCCAATTTATTACAGCCCCAGGGCCTCCACATTTATAAATTCTTCCCTGCACATGCAAACCAAAAAGCCAAGTATAGTGTGGTCAAATGAAAAGAAGATTTCTCTAAGTTCTATAGATGAATACCCTGTTCCTTGTTAGAGTTAATATCAACCAGTGCTACACATGTTATTGACCACTAGAAAACAAGTATAAATCTTGTGCATACCCTTGGCCACCATCCAATCTGTGTTAGACATATAGAAGCAGATTGTGTACTGAATGTCTAACAAAACCACCACCATACTGTTTAACTGATCTGCAAGCCAAAAATCTGCAAAGTTGACATAGAACAGTGGAGCAAGGACAATTCTGCCCTAGAAGAGAAATAAAACAACAATAAACATAAATAACTATGACCGAAATAACCATTGTTATAAAATACTACTGATGATTACACCTTTTAAAAATTTTGTAGCCAAATACAGGTAGCCTACCTACATTTAACACTTCAATATCAATCAAGTGTTAGCCACTTTTTAAAACATTTCAATATTGTTATCAAACATGATGCACGTACACATTGTTTTAAATTTGTTAGCACACACTAGAATATTAGATTCTATAATGTTATCACATACCACCACCTTTCATATAATCAATATTTTAAACGAGCCCTTGTCAATTTAACAACATTTCAGTACTATTACCCAACACTACCAACATTGTACACCAACAATAGAAAATGCAACATCCCTTAAAAATTGTTATCAAACTTTGACAAGTTTTACACCATTTCAATACCGTAACAAAATTAAGGACACATCAATATTAATAGTAAATATTACGAACTCATACAATACTTTGATATTGTAGGAAAACACTTAAATAAATACTTCAATAATTTGAACAAACCCTAAATAATTTCACAGCACTTCAACATTGTTAAAAAATATTATTAACTTACTTAAGACTTCAATATTTTTGGAAAAGTTTAGTGTCACTCAACTTGGTACTCAGGAGCGTTGAGGAAATCACTCAAGCTCAACTCAAATGAAAAACTTGATCTCAAACCTGTAGCTTTTAATATTGCTCATCATCAACTGTTTCCATACTTTGGACGAATAAGTTTAGTAAAACTTTTCACTAGTCCTGTGTGGGAATGACGTTTTGACTTAGGGAAATCTTTGGGTGGGAAATAACGATTTCCCGCCGGAACAGGATGGGAAAAAGATTAAAAATAATTTTCCACTTTAGGATTACATATAATTTTGAAATTTGTTATTTTAGTCTAAGCTGAGCTTTCCCAATCATTCCAATAAAAATAATTTGATATTTTAAATTGAGTTAAATGTAGTAGTGGATGTCAAAAATAGTTTGATTAGTCAGAAAAAAGGGACAAAAACTTTGATTCGGCTGCACTAATTGGTATGAACAATAAATTTACTTTATGTAATCTTGTCAAAAGATAAATTAAAGGAAATAATTATACACACTTAATAGTTGTATATTAATTTATTTTTAAATTGTCATTTTTCTAAATAAAAACTTAATATTTTGTCAAACAAGTGTTGAATAAGATTTTTGATATAATGTAAATAAAAAACTAGGTCTAACATAACTATTACAGTAGGATCTGGCTAATTTGAAGTTGGTTAATTCAAACCCACTATTATTCCCAACAAAATTCTTATTTAAATCAATGATACAAAATTACATTTAATTCGAATTTTAGAAAGAAATATTTGGATAATTCAAAGTTTATACAGTATATTGTTCATGAGTTGAAACTGCACGAAAGGGTGCCCAAGAGAATGCCAATTCAAATAATCTAGCTTTCACTGTTCTTATGTATGCAATATGTGCAAGGTAAACGACTGCAGTAACGTATGGTAGCAGACCAACTAGATAACATTCAAAACGACAGCGATGATGAGTTATTTATGGAGGAAGAAGAACTACAAGTACTTAAGGTATAAAAAAAATATGTCCACAATGTGTGTTGTTTTAATGTGACCGGAATACAATGAACACTGTTTGTTCCAAGTAGACATGAATCACCAAGATTTACTACCTTTTTATGAATATGATGATAAATTACTTTAATTTTGATTTTAATCATCTTTATTATTTATTTGATATAAAATATAAACCATAAATATAATGTGAATCAACACTTAGAAAGGCAGTAGAGTAATTGTTTGGTTTTTTAACTTAATTATTTTAGACTAAACCACTTGTAAGTATCATACAATAAACTCTTAAATTATTTAGATTCCAAATTTGAAAACAAAAGTTTAATTTTTTCCAAATCCACTACTTTGAAAATTCTTGATGATGAGAGAGATTCCAATTCTTGCAGGTCACAAACTATATTACATAATTATATCATACTAGCCCCCTTCCTCGTAAAAAAATATTGTAAAGAATCCTGTAAAACAAAGCTTCAAATCATCCATCATGTCAATATAAAAACAAAACTTTTTTTTACTTATTTTTTTTGAAAATATAGTCCTACCATCACTGTATAGCCCCCTCCCTATTTTTATCCTCCTCCTATTTTCATCTCATTCCTCTTTCCTCACCCGTACCCCCCTACCCCCTACCCTCTTCACCAACCCCATTTTCCCTTAAACAACCTGTTTTTTTCCAACGACTATATAATATACTATCGACATTTTTATAAAGTAATAAATTAAATTTTCAAAATAAAATATAGCCTATGTTACTCGCTGATAATGTAGCATTATATTGGTGAAAGAATTTTTAAAATCGGTTCAGTAGGTTTTTGAGTTTATCCATTACAAACAAAAAAACACAAAATCAAATCTTTCTTCTTTATAATATATAGATATAGATATATATTATTATTATTATTAGCACCGCGTCTTACTACCCATTCGGGTTATACGCACTTACGCTAATGTGTAATGGTAGGGTGATTGTGAGATGAAATGAAGGACCTACAGTTTAACGTGGAATCCGAACCACGGTGGCGGCCTGGCATTCCCCACATTCACAAGATGTCTTGTCAGAGGTGAAGGAAGGGTTTGGTAATCAGATAAATCTGTGCCGTGACCGAGGATTGAACCCCGGCCGCCAGCACAGAAGTCTGACACCTTACCCCTAGACCACCAGGTCACGATATATATATATATATATATATATAGAGAGAGAGAGAGAGAGAAATACATGGGTGGTGGAGAGAGAAGATGTGGGGATGTACCATTCATGAATGCCCTGACCTGGATGAGGCTGGATGAGGCGAAATGATGATATCTATAAGCTTAAACAATATTTTGGGAATTCCAAAAGCAACTTTTAAAACAAATTATATGTTAATTGAATATTTTGAGTCTAGTATTATTAAGACAACACAATTATTAATTATTTTACATGTTCTTTCTTCATAAATTAATTCAATTTTTATTTCTTGTTGTTCATAATAATAATGAGGTGATTGCTTCCTTTATTAATTCACATTTACTTTCATTCCTTTCCTTTAGAGAAACCATTCTGAGTAGACAATTGATAATTTTCTCTTTATTTTTCCAGTGGGTTGAACTTCAAAGCAACAACATTCTTTTTTTTAAAAGTAAAGTGCTGTTAGATGATATGAGGAATTGTAAAGGAGGAGTTGCAGAGCCATTGAGAAAACTTAACTTTAGGTACAGTGAAGCTTGAGAGCTGGACCAAATTTTGTGTTAATCATGCTTTTGATTTGACTTTTCAAATCACAGGTAAACAATCCTCTGAGAGTATGTTAAAAGTTATTGTAGTTTCTGAATGTGAGATAAAACAGTGAAGAGATTTCCCAACTTCATTACTTCATAGAAATAAAGTAAATAGATAATTCCCAAACTCCTTAAATTTAAGCGCTTTGTTAGAAATTGTCCGCATAGACAAATAAAAATCTTTTCATATGTAAATCTGATGCTCATCTGAGTTTACATGCTTATGCACTTAAGAGTTTTGCTTTCAATTTGATATACTTGATATTTCTTTACAAGCACAAGCCATATTTTAATTGGTTAGACATCAAATGACCAATACTTCATAAAGAAGTGCTTGAAGTGAATACATAAAAGACAGTAAAAACAGTGTCATTGATGCAGATATCTGACAATTTGTGTGTGGCAGATGCATAGAAAGTTAATATAACATTTATTTTTTGTACAATTTATGTATATTCCACAGAGCATCTTAGAGAGTAAACACTCCACAATAGAGATGATTATTAGCCCAGAGGACTGAGGTGAAGCAAGCAAAGATTGTAAAAACATTCAGGAGTGCTATTGAATGGCAGTACCAAGCAAAGGGAGAATACATACATGTATAAGACATTTATCATGGTGGAAGTACTTACCAGAACCCTTAGAGCCCAGAATCTTGCCTCATGCCTAAATGTTTTTGTAGGGTTGAACATGAAAGCAGCCATAAGTGTAATAAGCGCTAGTGGATTTACATACTGAGGAATACTCAAGTAGTCACTGTAGAGAAAGCTTAGAACACTCAGTGCCCAAATAACACCAAATATCATGGCCATCTCGACAATGTGCTGCTCAGACAAGTGATTCCTAGGGTCCAGCTCAAATATCAGTACATGGTTGACTCCAGACGATCGCCAGCCATACACATTGAGTCCCATTAGAAACATAAAGAGAGAGATGAGTAAAGGACTGCGATAAAGTCTCAAGATAATACGCCAGTCGTCTCTCTCACGGTGAAACATGGCTGAAACATGACCAAAAACAGTTCGCTAATATAACATGTCATTCATTTAGTCCTTATTCAATGATAAATGTAAGGTCAAATAAAAAAAGCTAGCAAAAGTGTTTATTTAATACATCCTCTTACAAATGAAGTTTTGTAATATTATCTGGCTTATTTAAGCTAATCCCCCACGATTTAAAGAATAAATTCAGTGGCAGAAGTGAGTTAATAGTTGTGTACCTTGTTAACATGGTAGTTAAACATTATAGTTTAATTTGTAATATTGTAGTGGAAAAGGGGAAAAAGAAATGGGGTGGTGAAGTTAAGAGACATTTTTGTAAGCATGTTTGGCATAATAATTATGTAAGACAGTTTCATTTTAACTGTAGAAACATATGGCAAGCAATATAAAATATTTTAAATTTTAATATGTAGCTAGCAAATAACAAAGAACCCTCTGCATATGGATCAAGTTCTTTACAGAGCAAGCCATTATAGCATATCATTTTTAATTTTTATAAAGCATCAAACAAAAGGAAACATTAAAATATGAGTGAAGAATGACCCTGGGCATGGGACGATTCCTGGATAGCTTAGTGGTTAAAGCATTGGCGTGCTAAGCCAAAGGTCCCAGGTTCGATTCTCGAGTCCATGTGTAGTTTTTCAATTTTCAGAATATGATATCTAGCTGTAGAATTCCTCACTAAGAAAAGCATAAATAATAGTGTCGGCTATTTGAATCCTAAAAAGGAAACATGTTTAGAATTGTGAAATTTATTATGTTTTGTGAAATAAGAAAAATGAGATTTAAAACAATAGTATTTATAAGTTAAAAGAATGGATCTAAATAAATAAGAAATGCTTATGTAAGTATAGCCATAAAAACTAGTTGTCAAACTAAGGGGATTACAGTAGACTGACCTGATAGTATTACTACGACGAAGAGAACTATGAACGCGCCTATAAATAGTCCAACCTTGAAAGTAACCCAAGGACTCTGTTGCTCTCCCAGAGGGGGTACTCTGAGCCTTTTCATTGCTCTCTGCCTATCTCCCCCCTCCAAATCCTGAGTGACCATCGTTTCTGTCTCACGGATCAACCTGTCAATGTCTTTGTTGGTGTTGAAATGGGAGGTCTCCACATGCTCAGTGCGCCACCTAGCTCCCACATCCACATTCAACAGCTGCATTAAAATAAAAAAAATCAGTTGTTATGTAGATAGTTACCCATTTTATTGGAATGCAGAAATGAGGATAAAAAAATATTCACTTATTACTAATTATAAGCAACAAATTAAAAAATAGATGTGAGATTAGATGAGAAGCTATTATATTTGTTAGTTACAGTTATAGCTCAGTGGTTAGAGCAATGGCATACTAAGCTAAGAGTCCTGAGTTTGATTCACCTGTCCAAGTGTAATTTTTCAATTTAAGGAATATGATATTTAGATGGAGCTATAACTGTAATTAACAGATTTACTAGCTTGTCTATTTAATCCATCATAATATGGCATTCGTACAGTTATCATTGTACTATTGGCAGCATAAAGGCCTTCCGAGATTAAGGTGGCTGCGTTATCTGAGAGCTTGGGATCTTAATTGATCACTCATAATTATAGAGCTGGCGATTTCAGCCCATCCATCAAAGACTGCCTTAAAATATTAATAAAGAATAACCGTGGGCATGGGAAGACTACTGAATAGCTCAGTGGTTTAGAACATTGACACACTAAGCCAAAGTTTCCAAGTTCTAATCCCATGTCCAGGTGTAATTTTTCAATTTATCCGAATATGATTCAGTTACGGTTGATCTTCATAATTATAAACTTTCCTTTCATATACATTTTATTGAATAGTGTTGCTTTCGTCCATATTTAGTTTAGTTTAAATCAAATTAGTTCCACAGCTAGTCTTTCACCATTGTCAAAAGCTGACGCAATAAAAGTTAATGTTCTTATTATTTTTTATAGTTCTATTAATTTAAAGAAAATAGTTTTCTTTTTAAATATGTTATTATTTATGTTTTATTCCAAAGTGTCTGTTTGCATAAAGTTGTTTTTGTTTAACAAAAGGTTGTGAACTGTACACATATATTTATTCTGTAGCACTAAATTACTCATGAATAACCAGAATTTGAGCTAGCTTCTAGTCACAATGTTGTAAATGTTGCTACCCCTACTCCACATAGGCAAGTTGTCAGGATAGCTTAAATGTGAAGAGGGGTTGTCAGAGGGAGCATTGAAATAGTAATTCTGGAGTTTTAGTGAATTTTATTGTAAACTATAGTACAAAATGTGATGTAGTCAGTTATAATAAAATATACATTAGCGCAAGTCAGTCCTTTTGCCCAACAGTATTTTCCTATGCTTATATCGGTCATCTAACTCCACATAAAACTGGTCCTCAAGAGTACTCATGCGGTGCCCTCCAGCTCAACAAACTCAACTAAACTATTTCCAATCCTTCTAATAGTTTGAAAGTGTGTCTTTATTCCCAATTGTTTTTTTCCAAGTTACAATTCACCAATGTGTAACTATATACAAATTTAACCAAATTCAATATTATAATGAATTTTTACGTTTTATGTGTGTTTGAACTGAAAAAATCAAATTCTGGTGAGTGATTTTTCTTAGCTACAAATTTTTTTAAAAAGCCTTTAAAGATTTTGTTTAAAGGGTTTTTGGGTAAAAATTCGTTAAAGGTAGTTTAATGGTGAGAGATTTTCAGAAATTAGAAATATTTTGAAAATAGATATAACAGTTTTATTTAAACTGTACATCTGATGAGTGTTTCATATGATGTATAAAAATGTATACCTTACTTGTTTTTGGGGGGGAAATTATTTTAAGGGTAATTTACTGACAACTGCTTTTTTATTTGAATATTTAAACAATGGCTTTAACAATTTGGTTAAAAATGAGTATCTGTTAAGTGTTTTTACATTACAAACAATTTTATTTATATATATATATATATATATATATATATATTTGTTTTTCTAAAAATGACGTTATAATAGTTTACTGATGACTGAGTTTTGTAAAATTTGAATAAAAAAAATAGCTTTAATAATATTATTCAAAATTGGTAATGGAGGATTATTTTACATGATCAATAGTAATGTATGTATATTTTTCTAAACTAAATTAAATTAAGGGTAGTTTACTTACGACAAATTGTAGAATATTTGAGATTTTTCAAAAACTGCCTTGGAAGATTGAGTTTAAAATGGTTATTTGGGAATAGTTTTTTGTGATAAATAATAATACGGTTTTATTTTTACAACTAACAATTTGGTGTAGAATGTATACATAAAGAGTGTTTATTGTGGTTAACAAGATGATTTGTTTGTTTTTATGAGGAAAGCTTAGGCCCTATTGAAAGCCTATTTTCGAAAATTTTCTTCCAAGCTATAAAACACAATATGAGAAAGTTTGTGTGATTATGTTGAACCATTTATATTTAGTAAATATCATTGCTACTTGTGTTTACCTCCAGGATCTATCTCAGAAAACAATTTTAAAAACAAAATATAAATTAGAACTATTAACAATAATTAAATGTCAACTAGAGTGGTATGAACATAGTATGCGATGAATTAACAGAAGGGAGACAATACTTTAAAATGGAAGTAAATAGGACAAGATTAGCTGGTAGAGTGAGAAAATATAAGATATAGAAGTAAAGAAAGCTGAAGATCGAGAACACTATTCATAAAGAGGAAATGTACAAAGACAGGCTAAGGTGGATAGCACTCACTAACCACATCCAGGAAACTATAGTTGGGATATAATAATGACTGTGATAATGATGATGATGATGATCAAGCTACAGGTAGAAAACAGTACAGCAATAAGTAAAAAATTATGAGTTGAATCAATCGAAAAATTCTAGTGTTTAAATAAACATGTTCTGTTATCATTGTTAAAACTGTCTCATTCTTACTACCCCCCTTCCATACACATGGTTTTAACTTTATTTGTGAGGAAAAAACCTTCACCAACACCATTTATAGCACACTTTCTCAGTTAATTTTTTACCTAGCAGTGGCATAACATTTCCAAAGCGATTTTATTAAAATATTTTACAAATTGCACCGTCCTTTTGTGGATACTAGATCCTACCTACAAAGTTGTGTAAGAATTCCCATTAGAACAAAACATGTAAAATCAATAGGTTGGCAAGTAACTAATTATGCTGGAAATAAAAACACTTGTAACACATTATGTTGGCAATATTAATACAAATAGATATTTATTCTAGAAATAAAAGCAAGTATGTTGGGAACTAAAGCAATTGGATAACTATTCTGGAAATAAAATTGATCAGAATAAGGTGTTTACAAATAAAGAAAGCCAAAGAATATTTTAGCCAATATAGCAATTAAAACACAAAATAAAAAATAATTAGGTGTTCATATTTTTAATAATTTTTGAGGAGATCCAGCTGTATTTTGTTATATTTATTTACACATAAAAGTTTTAGTGTTTGAGTCTGACATTTTTTTTTGTAACAATACATACATACTGTTTTTAACACATTGTCTCAGAATAAATGTATAAATAATAGACCTACCTTGTCATGTTTTTTAAGAATTTTCCGAAATCCTGTGAAATTGAGATTCTGATAGTTCTGGAGTAAAATGAGGCTAAGGTAAAATTCACTGAATGCCAGCTTGAGTTCTTGTATTTTTCGGGCAGGTACATCCCTCTTTCGTAGAATCTTTGGTCTACGAATCATAAACCCTTCCTTTCCTTTGGACTCATCATCCTGCGCTTCACTAAGCTCACTGCACAAGTTCGCAAACTTACGGGTTGCTTCTGCCAGTTTTTCTGTAATTTACAAGACAAATCTCTACTAACTATATATATAATATATAATTAAGTTTCGCTGAGATTTACAATATGTTAACACCTTGGTTGAGTTGATATTCACAATATTAACACATTGGTTGAGTTGATAGCACAAATGCTTATTGAGATGAGTCTCTCAAGTTTAATTACTAATTTAAGTAACATGTTTTTATTATCATTTGGATCATAAAGTGCATGCTCGATACCTCTAACAAAAAATGTACATGATACATGACTACTAAAGTCATCATCCTCATACCTTACAATCATGTTTACTTGGGGCTGTTTTAGTTGCCTATGCCATTAAATATACTAAAAGTGCATTTAAAATTCCAGAGATCTAGTTTTTTCAGTGTGTTTCCTCTAATTCATAAGATTTATAATATAGCCGTGAGCCATAAGAGTTGTTAAAGGTGATATTTACCTGAGTAGAAAGTATTTATTTTAGTCAATTCTTTGTCACAATAAAGGAAGAACTGTTCATCAAACTTGGTGAAATATCTGGTCAAAACTTCTGGTTCTACTAACTCGGCTGAAGGTGCTTGTTCAACTGCTGCATACAACATTGCTTTCATATCCTGAAACACAATATGAATGTGGATTGCTACACAGTAAAAGAATAGGTTGTTTGACTGCTGCATACAACATGGATTTAAATTCCTAATACACAATAAATAACCTTTGTGATACTGGAGTGGAAAGTGTTTGAAGAGAACGCTAAAAAATAAACAAAACCATCTTTAAGGACAAACTTTCAGTGTCACACACAGCTTCATTAGGTCAGCTGAGCATCAGTCTACTCTCTTGACCTGATGAAGCTGTCTGTGACAGTGAAAGCTTGTCCTTCAAGATGTTTTTGTGAGTTTTTAGTGTTCTATCTAAACAATTTCTACTCCAGTTTTACTAATAAAATTGTGATGGCTATCCTTACTAATTTTTACCATGATTTAGCGTGGTGCCCTGTTCCAAATAACCTTAATATACAAAAAATCATTTGTTTTAAAAACATTAACGGCTGGTGCTAAATTACTTAATGTGCTTAAGTTACTTGCAGCAAATTATTTTGTGATCCTAAAATTTAACAGTAGTTTTATTTTTAAAATATATGCTATTTTGGTTGAAAATTACCCATAAAAAGGTTTTGGTTGAGCCGATTCGCTATTTTACCGATCAGGCTGCTCCCAATCATTTGATTTCTTTTCAATAAAACAAAGATAAAATGCTGTAACAACACATTAAATTTTTATTTAAATAATACGAAAATATCCACTATAAATTTTAATAAACAATATTGTAACGTGGGGCATGCGTGACCTGGAAAGGTCACAGGCCGTTCACACGTGAACGTGTGAATCACTAGTTCTTTTGAGAATATTGGGGTATATTGCAGGCTAAATATGAATTAAAATACTCGCAGATCACCCAAAGTTTTGATTACTAAAACTAAAACATACATACACACACTGATTAACTATATATCTAAATTAATTATAACTAAACGAGTCATTAAGTAAAATAAAAAGTCTTAATCAAGTCTGTAAATTAATAAACTAATAGAACACAAAGAGATATAAGTAAATTAAATAAACAAATTAACAACTATAAAACACCTAATAACTATTCAAATCTTTAAAACAGTCACAAAAAGGTTCATAAAAACAGTAGTCCACAGTAACAATAAATATCTACATCGCCCGTGAACTTAGGCCAACACTTGTCCTGCACACAACACAATCCACTTTCAATGTTAAAGACACTCACGGCACCCCACCACAGGTCCCAGCACCGTACACACCACACTGGCACACCTGGCTATCGCTGAGTGTGTATATATAGGGGTGGTGCTAGCTAAGGGTCTGGAATCGTCCATTTCTAGAATTAAAAGGCCAGAATAAAAAGGATCCAGACCCCTTCAGATGTGTCTTCGTCCTTCCCCCAGTCAAGTTAGAAGGCCGCTGCCTACCTGACAGACAAGGAGGGAGACAGAGAGAAGAGGGAATGCAGCCAGGGTAAACAATGAGCGCGCGCCAGTCCCACTGTTAAACACTAATCTTGTTACAATATATAACTAAAAAACTAAAATAGCCAGGCTAATATTTGTATTCTTCTGGATATCTTGGGCTAGAAGAGGGAGAATTAATTCCTAGAGCTTTAATGGTTGCTTCTGAAAATGTTTCTGCCTTCCTCCGAGATTTATTTAGCAAATTTAGCAGTGTGACTTCTTTTTTGCTATTTTAACAAATGAACTTCCAATTAGCTTATATCTTTCATTAAGCTCTTCTATATAAAAGTTGAGGTTGATAATCATTGTCTGATGAACTTCTCCTTTGATTTGTAGGTGTAGGCACAGTATTTAATAACACCAATTTTCTACAGTATATGTATGCAAAGGTTTATTCCAAGAATTAGTTTATGAGAATGGTATTTTTTTGAAAATGAAAGGGTAGCTGGTTTCAAATAACACCTTCTTCCTTTTAAGTTCCAGAAAAGCTTATGTTATTCTTGTATTTTATTTAAAATATGAAAAGTTTGATATCTGTGATTTAGAAGCCATAATTAATACAACACATGAGAAATAAATAATATGGATTATAACATGTACATACATACATACATACATACATACATACATACATACCTAATAAAAACAATCCCTAAGGGTTAAAAAAGAAACTATGAATAGGGCTCACAAAATAACTCTGTGGGTACTTAATCTATCCTCACCAACTTTCTTCACAATCCCTATCATTGCATACTCCCTTTGTTTCAAAAACATCCATACACCAAGTCATACATGCTCTTTTATTCTTAAAACTCATGTTTCTCTTTTTCACACATTTGTCTACAACAGTTAGCCACATCTTACATGGCCTACTCCTTCCTTTTGATCTTTTTAGAGTGTGTAACTCTACCTTCATATATTTGCTTCGTTACTCAATCAACATTCATTCTCTCAACATGCCTAAACCATTGTAGGATGCTTCTTTCACAATGACCTATTGGATTCCCTTTTAAACCGCACGCCTTCAGCAAACATTCATTAATGACTCTGACAATTCAAGTATTTCCACAAATATTTCTTAGATATTTCATTCCAACCGCATTCACTTTGCTCTTGTGTTTCTCCTGATAATCCCACGATTCACATCCATAAAACAATATTGGTGTTAACACACGTTTATATACTGTCATCTTAGCCTTTTTTGGTACTACTTCATTCTTTGCAAAAGTACACATACAACCAACTATGCTTTCACCCATCTATCGATTTCACCATCTAATTGTCCATTATTACAGAACATTCTGCCTGGATACACAAAATCATTCACTTGTTCTAACAGTTTTCCATTTATACCAAGTTGAAAATCCTTTCCTGATTCATCCTTATCAAAAACTATTACTTTAGTTTTGGAGACATTTATATCACATTCAAATTATTTAATGCATTCTTCAAGTCATTTTCATTCTCAGCAATTAATAAGGCATCATCTGCATATAAAAGCACTCTCACATTCACATTGTCTATTTGTATACCAACCACATCCTCACACGCATCCCTCATTCACTTATCCATGAAAACATTAATAAAAAACCATGGGGACATAACATAGCCTTGACTAACTCCCTGTTCAATGCCAAGCCATTCACTAAAAGCTCTATCCACCCTAATACACATGTGCTTTACTTCTATCTTACACCGCCATCATTGCATAAATACTAGCCATGCGTCAACACCATACTCTCTCATAATATTCCAAAACATATTCTTCTAGCCATGCATCAACACCATACTCTCTCATAATATTCCAAAACATATTCCTATCTACCTGATCATATGCTTTCTCCAGATCAACAAATGCACAATAAACTATCTTCCTAACTGCCATACATTTTTAATCACTTATTACAATGCAAATATCTTGTCCATGCAACCTCTATCTGGCATGAAACCATATTGCACACACCAAATCATGTCTGCAGTTTCTAACACACACTCTCAGTTGAAACTCTCCAAAAACTTTGCCTGGAATACTCAACAAACCAATTGCCCTATAATTCTTACATTCACTCTTACTGCCTTTGTATGAAGGAACAATGAGAGAATTCTTCCAGTCATTAGGAACGTTCAAAATCCCAGCACACATAATCTGCAAGTAGTACTGGTCCATCAAACTTGAGTATTTCACTTGTTACGCCTGCAGTTTTATCATTCTTTAACAATTTCATAGCTTTTAACACCTAGGCCTTGTTAATTCTAGCATTCATCAAAATATGTTCCTTGATTTCTGATAATTTCTCCAGATTTTCACCATACAATTGCTCAAAGTATCCCCTCTATCCCTCTCTTGTACCATTTTAATCCCCTATCATATCACCACATTCATTCTGAATGCCATCTTTTCTTTCCTTACACTCCTTGTTTCGTTCTCTTTAAGCCCACTTCAACAAGAGCTTCTTATTTCCTTCGAAATCATTCTGTATTATTTCTCTTTCTTTTAATCTCATTTGCTCTTTACTATCTTTAACTACTTTTTTTTACATTAATATTTTTCTTTCTGTATATGTCCCACAACTTCTTACAGTCTGTTTCACTCTTCACAGCAATCATTTGTTTGTATGCTTCTTTATTTTCTCTCACAGCTTCTTTCACCTTTTAATTCCACCATGCATTGCGTTTTATGTTTACCACCACCGCAGATCCACACCCATCTTTCTCCCACTCAAATACAGCCTCTTTTATTCTGTTCCAAACACTTTCAATACTATTAGTATCTACTTTGACATTCCATTCATGCGCTTGTTAAGTTAATTTTTCCCCCAACAATCTTTCATAATGTGCTCTCAAACTTTTATCCTGAAACTTTTCCACTTCCACCCTTACTTGCTTAACACTCTTGTGCTGCTTCCTCGCAAAATTCTTACCTAATTTAACTACATACTGAAATCACTAGGAAATGATATGTTCCACATTCAACTCAATGCACAACCCTAGTATTCTTTATTAAACTTCAAAGTCTCTCAACATAACCACCAAATTAATCGTTGTTCTCGAATCGCCATTTGACATGTATACAAATGAATATCTTTGTGCTTAAACCATGTGTTTTGACATAAATAAACCTTTTTTTAACACAGACTCACCAACTCATTACCATTTTCATCTACCATGTCATCACCATACCTTCCTAATACTCTCCCTGAATTATCTCTTAGAGTACCCTCCAATCCATTTTTATTTCCAAACAATTCTTTCACCCAGTTCACAAGCATTCGAAACTTCACTGAGCAAATTCCAAAACTCCACTTTCACATTCTCGTCGTCACTAGCATAACCAACAAAACTAGCAACCAACATGATTCTATGAATGCCTATTTTCATACGCACCCATAGCAGTATAAATGACACAACTCTAGGTCTAATAGCACATTTTGGGGGTAAAACATTAGGAAAAGTAGTACAATTTGATCAAATAGTAGCCAAGTAGGAATTCTATTTTGATGAAATAGAAGGACATGTTAAAAACACCATATTCACCTCATATTGACAAAATAAAAAATAAAGATAGTTAAGGTGGAATGGAAGGGGACGCAAGTAAGGTCCAGTGTTTTTGCAATTTTTATGGCAAAATATTTGTTTGGACAAAACAAATAAAATATTGCTCCAGTATAAACATAAAGTTTAATTTTCTTCACAAGGTGACCTCAACATTTCTTGAATATCTGTCAAGGGTGTTCTGGAATTTCATGACAACTTTCTCTCTTCATTTAAAAAGTTTGTTAGATAATGCCACCATGGTCATGACAGATATTTAAGAACTGTTGCTATCACCATGTGAATAAAATTAAACTCTATGTTTGTACTGGAGCAATATTTTATTTATTTTGGCCAAAAAAAGTGTTGCCATAAAAACTGCACAAACACTGGCCAATTCTCATGTCCCCTTCCATTCCATTACACCTTAAGAACAATGTTTTATATTATTAGGCCTGTAGCAAAAACGGGTAAAAATATTTTATTAAAGAAAAAAAAAGAGTGCTCAACCAACATCGACCCCTTAAAATACTTATTTTATCCTTCCCCCTCCCGAACCACCCCTTTAATCTATTTTCTCTTTAGAACTGTATTTATTTTACTTTGTCATTTCATTACAAATCATAATAATAATAATAATAATAATAATGATTACTGCAATAATGATGTTCATTATCATCAAAAGATGATATAGGTTAAAATAAAATGCCTCCCATCTAAAAAACATGATTTTAAAAATCTGTGAAATATTACAATAAAAAATTATTAAGACCTAATTCAGTTGTTTTTGGGTTTCTTTAATTCAGATTGGCTTGCACAAAATTAGTCCAACATTGTTGTCTTCCTATTTTAAATTTACTTTTGTTTGTTTCTTATTTTCTCAAACGCAGAGTCAGTGTACTCCAATTTCTCGCACACAACTTTTATCATAGTTTGAATTATTTGCAAACATTTTGAATTTGATTTCCATTTGTATCTTCAAATGGTAGAACAGATATTATTGTCACTTCTTCTTCACTCTAATATGTAAAGGAGATAACGATAACTATTACAAAGTAAATGTATAACAAAGTAGAGATTTGGAAATATTTCATAAGAGTAAGAGAAATAAATAGGTAACAATAATAGATTTATTATAAAAAAACATAAAAATATGATATAGGGTTACAATTGAAAGCAGGAAAACAGTAATAAATGTCCGTTAAATTGATTAAGGAAAACATGTAACTCTTAGAAGTATAAAGGAAAACATTAAGTTTTAAGCTGACAAATATGATAGGATTTATTAACTCCAAAAATATAGGAACTTCCCGTAGCACGAGAGAATATGTGTCCAAGACCACACAGAACAGTCAAATGGAAGTTAAGTTGATAGAGAGTATTAGATTTCAAAACAGCCGGGCTTGCGCCAGACCCCCACCAGAAGGGTCTAAACAGAAAACATGGTGAATTAATTACTAATAAAAATATAACTGCAAATCCTATAGTTTTAGAGTTACTAAGCTAAATGTCGGCAAAGCTAACTAGCTTGATTTGAAATAAAAAAAAGGTCCCATAGACACACTAAATAATAAATGATTATAGGATGGTCTGTGAATTATATTAGCAGATGGCTAACAATCAGGTGTCAAAACAAAATTGTACTATGGCCGGTCCTTTCCCAGTGGGTACTGCAAGAGCACTCAATAGTACATTTATACTATTACCCACGCCCTGGGGTATACATCAAATCTAGTACACACTAACTTTAAACACTTGGACTAATGAGGTGCCTACAAGCAGCAAATGAAAATACTATCTGTGCGGGCCACTATACAACACTAGCCATGTTCAGCATCTTTGCGCACCCAAAATAGTAACACAGAAAGAGGGGTGCCAACAAGAATGCTGTGAGATACTAGCCTAACTAGGTCCTCAAATAAAGGTGTTAGACAACCTGCTTGTAGCCATACAACAATTCGAACAAGTGAGCATGACGTCCACGGCATCAGGGGATTTTGTGAAGTCATAAGGACTTAAAACGAAATAATGAACTTATGGAGAAGAGGAACCTTAAAGCAAGGTCCTTATTACATATGAAGCTCAAAGCCCCAGTAGTTAAGCTATGCCATATGGACAAAAGGAAAATATACAGTCAGACTATCTGACCAAAGAAATTAAGTCAGATTGACACAAAACCAAATTGTGTCATTCTGGCTAAAATAACGAGTCTGAAGGACTTAGAAACACACTAAAAGAAACACAATTAGTCTCCTTGACTACTACAACAAGTCTGAAGGACTTAGAAAAAATTTTAGCCACTTTGACTAACTAAACTAAGTCGGAAGGACACAAAAACAAAACTTAGTCACTCTTAGGACTTAGAATACATTATAGCCGCTTCCACTAACAGAAACAAAATTAATCTCCTTGAATACTACAACAAGTCTGAAGGACTTGGATATTTGTTGAATACTTGGTACGTCAGATGAGATTCCCTGGGCGTCAAGGCGGTAAGACCCATGACCCAAACATCAAGACCACCAGTTTCTTCTTCAGGCGCTGGAGCAGAGGTTCCTCCTTCGAGGATATAATATGATGAACTACAGTCAAATGAACCTAGAGGTCACCCGTTATATACTCTTTTTTCTGACTCTAAACAGGACCAAATATGGGCATGTAATGAGGGAAAAGGAAGGAAGGGGGAGAGGTGGGAAAAGTGGAGAAAGAGTTGCCGAGGAGGTCTGCTAGGGTAGCAGTACTTGTAGCTCGAAGCATCGAACCAACGACAGTCAGGTCCTTTGTCAACATCGAGTGTTCAAGGGTTCAGACGTCTGTTAAAACTGCCACGCCTTCGCTTCCGCCATACTTGCTGATTTGTCGAAGCATGGTGTTTGTATCTGGGAACATCCGCTTAAAGTAAGTAGAACACAAATGATGATATTATTGCAGAATGTATCAGTTTTAATTCTCTTCTTTGGATTCCTTTATTTCAGTTTAGTATTTTGTGCAGATTACGATTTGTAGATGTCATTTTACTTGAGTGACATGCTACACATTGAATTCAATCTTTTCATTAGCCTCTGCCACTAATGACTTGTAAGATTGAGTTCCTACTTTAGCTTCTGATTCTTACTTTTCTAACAGTTTCTCTTTTCATATTGCCTCTTTAGCTTCCTGCAATTTATTTTCCAAAACTTTCCACTTTGCTTGAAACTCTTCACTTAGTTTATTTATTTTCTCTGTCTTCTTGCTCGTTTCTTCCGTTCAGTCTCAATTCTCTTCTCTTATTTAGTCTAGCCAAGTGCAGCTTGTGGGCCCCACGTCTCTTCTTAAAGAAGGCCTTCACAAATGGTACTGTGTAGCACTGATAGTTGTTTAAGACCATCTTTGGTAGAATGTATGCCGCTGATGGATGCCTCAAAGAGACAGGTCCTGTTGTACTAAGATAGTTTGACATTTTTGAGAATTCTCGCTCAACATCAGCATTTCCATGAACACAAGGATAGCTTTAACAAGCCTTTTAATCTCACCAATTAGTTGGAAATAGTGCATTATAACACTGACTCCAAACACAAAATTTACAACCATTGAATTTCAAAGACACTGTACAGGCTTTTGAGCATATAATTCAAATTTATTCAAACAGCTTGACAAAGTATGATGTGATATTTTGTTTCACTACCTTACCAACAAAAAGGCATATCCACATTTCAACACCTACAAACCACAGTTTCTTTCTTCTGTAGGTCAAAATGAAAGAATTTTTCCTAAAAAGTAGGACAAAAATGAGCCCTGCAACTCATACCTTCTCACAAACAGCTTATCTGTTGGGCTTAGGATTAAACCTACGCCATGACTTTCCCTTATCCATTCATCCATACCTGACCAAAGTGGCAGACTACCATCACTTGTCATCAAAACATTTTTCCCTTTCCGTTTGGTTTTACAAACACAAAATATTAATTTTTCTTCCAATCATTTCCTCTAACAGTTGATTCTCTTTATCACACAAGCTTGTGGGCCCTTCAGTTTTAACTTCGGCTGCTCATCATAGCTTAGGTCATCTGAGGCTATTATTTCAAATAGAGTAGACCGGGTTACTAGCCTTGATTGTACCTCCACCTATGACAGTATTCACTGCTTATGTTAAGGATGCTGTACCAATCAATGTTGGTACATTTTAACCAATAGGCTCCTATACCACAAGTACAATCATAGCTCAGTTTTACCCTGAGAGTGCTTGCCTTATTCCTACAAACCAGTATCACTACCATAAAGACTGCATGGATGTTATATTAAAATTATATTTACCTAAAATGTTGAAATAGCATTTTTTTTTGTTTAATATTTAGCACCGCGTCTTACTGGACGCATGTGTGGGAGGTTGCGTTAGACGAGGAACATGTAGTCGAGGGTTCACCCAGGTCGGAGGGTCAATCTCGGGTCTCTAGGTAGTTTCACGAGTCCCGTCATTGTGCGTGCTCCCTCGTCACGGGGAATTACCTCTTTTCTATGTAGTAGCTTAGTATCTATCTAGAGTAATAAACTGATCTTCTGGGACTAACTTGCTAGCCTCATTCCCCACGAACTATCCATTCCAACCCCTACCGCTCGGGGTCCATCCTGCCCATGTAACCCCCTAGGGTGTTCCGGTAGTATAGTAGTTTGGGTTGGCTACCGGGCACCCAAATAATAGGGACGTTACAAATTGGTGTCAGAAGTGGAATCGGGACTTTGCAAGTATAAAGTGATGACAAATGTGAGAATCGGGACTTTTCGAGTGAAAAATGAATAAAGTGAATTAAGTTATAACATGTCGGGACATAAGTAAAACATTCCAAAACATGTCAAGTTAGTTGGTTAGGCACGAACGAACTGATAACACGGGTGTGTGTATATCATCTGCTGTCAGGACGGAAGGAATCACCATCGAGAAAGAAGATAAGTCAGCAATCTCAACCAGCTGAAACTGTTAGTAGTGACATCACCAACGTCACCCACCACCACAACACCAACAACACCAAGGTAGGGAATTGTACTGCTTTGATATGGTCTAGCCTATTTTGTGTGTTCAATTATTATTTAGGATGTATCTAAAATTCTGAAGTTTCATTGTTATATTCGGACAAATAATTCCAAAATTAAACTATTCAATTGCCAAATTGTTATCATGGCTACCCCTCCAGTAAGATTAGAAGGATGAGATGTCGACTTACAAACAGCCATAGATCTTTTAATGACACAAATCCATGATTTAAAAGTAGAAAACAAAACTTTAAGGCAAGAACGTACAGACCATGCTGCTAATACGAGTCAGGGAAACGAATCAATAACAGCCACCATGTATGTTAGGAATTTCTCTCTTATTCCTAGTATACCAGTATTTCAAGGCAGAGCAGAAGATAGTGTGAATACCTTTTTCGCAAAGTTAGAACAGTCAGCAGAACTATGTGGGTGGACTGATAGTGAAAAATTAGCAGTAGCCAAATTACGGGTTACAGGTGAAGCACAGGATTTTACCTTGTCGCATAGTGAATGTAAGGAAGCTACGACTTATGAATCCGTGAAACAAGAGCTGGTAAAGCGCTTTAAGAGGAAGAATACTACCAGGTATTACTGAGAACAGCTGACCCGAAGCAAGTTACATTCGGATGAAACTATAGAGCAATTCGCGGATAGAATATGAAAAATCATCGTCAATATGTATGATTTAGGGGAGAGTGAAGAAGGCAATGCTGCAATAAAGTTTGAGGCGGACCAGAGAGCATTAGATGCTTTTCTAAATGGCTTGTCTGGGGAAATAGGTAGACTGACATGGCTTTCCAAACCTAAATCGTTCCAAGACTCAATAGAATCAGTAGTAGACATAGTAGAAGTGGACCGTCGACCAGTTGAAGACAGACGAACTGAAAAACGTGTTTTCACGAGCTACGCTGAGTTTAAATGTCACAAATGTAGGAGATACGGTCATTTAGCTAAAACTTGTCCAGTCAACAAGTTGGTTTGTTTCCATTGTCAGGCCAAGGGACATATAGCCAAGTTTTGTAGGAAAAGGTTTGAAGGGAGGAAACCTCCCCCAAACGATCAAGGGATTGGGCCAAGCCACGACCCCCAGTCCAAATAAAATTTGTCCCTGTAACTTCCGCTGACAGTGAAGACTCTAGTGTAGAAGAGCTTATAGTTCTTGCAAACTACGAGGGAAAGCAATGCAGGTTGTTAGTCGATACAGGAGCTCAAGTTTCAGTAATGTGGCAAGAAGTTGTGGGAAATAAGAATATTTCCGAGCCTAAGTACGAAATTGCAGGTCTAGGAGGACGAAGAATTTCAAATTTGGGAGAAAAATCTGTGACTATCAAGTTAAACCACGATAGCTATGTAGTAAATGTACAGGTTGTAAATGCCAGTTGTCACCGCTATGAGGGCATACTTGGGTTAGATTTCTTGTTGAAAAACCAGGCGTCTATTAACGTAGAAAAACGGAAGTTGAACCTTCGTCATAAATCTTATGATTTAGGAACAAGAGCCGAAATAGGGCCCCAACGAACTAATGCAGTAGTAAATATGAGATTAGCTACCTCATCCTGCGCTGTGAAAATAGTTCAGGTTCTAGTACGTTTAATGCATGTTGAAGAAATGCCCCCAGGTGCAAGAAAGATAATTCAAGCTGAAGTTAAACTCCCAGAAGTCGTTGACGAAAAGTTACTTTTAGTAGAACCAGTTATACAAAGCGATACACTGGAAGATAAACACTGTTATGTGGCTAGAAGTGTTAGTGTTGCCATAAAGGCGGGGAACAAGGTCAGAGTTCCTATAAGTGTTGTCAATATGAGCCCTGTGGCTGTCCAAATGCCACGAGGGACGGCGGTAATTGCTAGCGTTTGTTATGTAAATAAAAATGACGTCATCTGTTGTGGAAAAAACTCATGTGAAAGTTTGTATGCCACGGACCATATATTACCTCAGGGTAAGGGTCAAAATAAAGTTGTACGAGCTTGTGACTACAACCCCTAAATTCGAAGCTGCACTGAATCAAAAACTAGATCACTTGTCAGAGGAAGATAAGAACATTTTGAAGCCTATCTTACGAGAGTTTAAGGATATCTTAAGGGAAAAAGATAATTTACCTACTACCCAATTAGTACACCATCGAATACATACTGGAGATGCGAAGCCTATATCTCAGAAACCATACAGAGTACCTTATCACCAAAGAGCCCTAGTTCAAGATATGGTTGAGAACCAGTTAAAGGCCGGATTTATCAACTCAGGGAAATACATGATCCATCATGGAGCTCTCCTATAGTGATTTAAAAAAAGAAGTCTACAACAGGGAGCTCAGTGTAACAAGAAGAGTGTTGTACACAAATACAGAGTTGAAGACTTAGTGTATCTTTCTAATCCAGTTCTAAAATGTGGTCAAATAAAGAAATTCCAACTCCAGTATAAAGGACCATATTTAGTGTTAGACGTGTTGTCACCGGTAACCATTAAGGTACAGCTGCCTTTTCGCACTGTTATTGTTCACACAAATAGGGTTAAGCCATATTTGGGTAAGTTCTTCCCTGTACCTTGTAACAGCGACACGGAGGTGCGGCCGAGAGGTCGTCCGAGGAAGACGCCACTGGTTCCCGAGGACGCCAGTAAATCACGTGGTGGCCCTAGCAGCGGTTCGAGGTTCGATGCCAGCTGACCCCGTCCAGTCACGCTGGAGGAAGGTCACCCACCCCTCAACGTCATCGGAGTACCCTTCTCATTCGTATAACCTCAGAAAGCGCAAGTAAAATGTTCGCTTTAGTGTTTTATTTTTGTGGGTTTTCCAATGTGTTAAGTGAAGCGGCGAAACTTAGTAAATTACCGAGTGGAGTCCTGTTTGAAAGGACAGGAAACCTAATCTTATCTGATAACAGTTTTACAGTAATGGTAGATTTCGATTTAATGGAATTAAATGTAGAAAACAATAAACTGTTCAATTTAGTAACTTCTATAATTAGTGTTGAGCTGCCGGATGAGTTGATAGAAAATAATTCTTCATGGTATCAAAACTGGAAAACCGCCACTGAGCAAGTAACTGAAACCTATAAACTGTATCAACAAGAAATAACCAGTTTTACAGACTTGTTACCTAATAAACCTAAAAAACCCAAAAGAGCATGGATTGACTTTGGAGGTAAAATTCTCAAAACTGTTTTGGCCCTTTATTTTCTGATGATTTGTATGAAATTAATCAAAAACTTGAAGATGTTGATGATGTTGTTTCTAATATGAATAGGCATATTTTAGTAATGAAAAATTTAGAATATAGAATTACAAACAATTCAAAATTCATCCAACAACTTGCTAAGGAATATCTCTCTCATTTCAATTTTATTTATAGTGAGCTCAGCAAAAGTGTAGATGGACTAGTAAGGTCTATACATGTAATTAACTCTCACATTGATTTAAACAATTTATTGCTTATGGTAAGTGAATGTATGTAGAACTACTTTCGACAGTATGCCTCCCTATACTTTGAAACTTGAGAATAGTGGTGTCATATTAAATTCTAGTAACTGTGACATGAGTAGCAGTGATTTCAAATTATTAGCTTCAGTTCATGGTTCATTGTATTTTCAATATAATTTGCCCTTGATGTATATTCCAAATCTAGGAAACTTAAGATTCGAAACAAATTTAAATATTCCTAAAAATGTTAATTTTTCAAGGGAACTAGTGAACGAGATTGATGCCTTTGTTAAGCAATCGATTATTCCAGTTGATTTTAATCAAGTAGTAGAGAAAATTAGGGCCCATAGCTTAAGGGAACGTCCTAAACCTTTGTCTATAATCTTAGGTTCAACTATCACACCTGTTGTATTGGTTATTATTGTAGCTGTAGAAGTCTTTAATTTTAAAGGGTCATTATTTAAATGTTTTAGTAGGCCTGCTCCCAATATTGTACCCTCAATACCTACGCAGGCACAGTCTATTGTAGTCACCCTGCCAGACTTATCTAATAACTAGTGTTAAGGGTAGTCACCACCTAGGACAAATAAGTGTCTCATAAATGTTCCACTTATTTTTTGGAGGGGGGTGTAATGTAAGAGCATAATTATTTTAAGGTTTATTCTGGCAGGAGGTTAACCCACGCTTATACATTTCCTTGGAAGTCAAGAGTATTGGGTTGCCTTCCTGTTGAGAACAGCACATAGCTCATATAGCTTCATCCTGTTGACGAGCGAGCATGGTGCGACCTTGGGCTTGCTGACTCGTGTGAATCGAGATCAGACTTTTGTGTGTGAGAAGAACACACGTTGTTGATTGTTGGAAGCCATGCTGGACGCATGTGTGGGAGGTTGCGTTAGACGAGGAACATGTAGTCAAGGGTTCACCCCGGCCGGAGGGTCAATCCCGGGTCTTTAGGTAGTTTTCACGAGTCCCGTCATCGTGCGTGCTCCCTCGTCATGGGGAATTACCTCTTTGATATGTAGTAGCTTAGTATCTATCTAGAGTAATAAACTGATCTTCTGGGACTAACTTGCTAGCCTCATTCCCCATGAACTATCCATCCCAACCCCTATCGCTCGGGGTCCATCCTGCCCATGTAACCCCCTAGGGTGTTCCGGTAGTATAGTAGTTTGGGTTGGCTACCGGGCACCAAAATAATAGGGACGTTACAGTACTGAAAAATCTGAAAAAAAAAATTTTAGCTTACCTACAAAAGAAAAAGATAAGTAAATGAAATTTGAGATGTATGGGCACATGGTATTAGGTGATTTGGTATGAAATGAGCCTGGGAACAAAAAAGAATTAGACTACTCGCTTTGAGTGATGACAAGGATAGTGAGGATGGGAGGTGATGGACACCATTGAAGACAAATTGGAGAGGGTTATTTATTGTCATTGTTGGACCCACTTCTTAAGAACCATAGAAATCTGTAGGCCTACTTTTAATTTTTAATGATAGCCTACTTTTTAATAATTCATTCAACTGTGCAAGGGGGGAGTGGGGCATATTGACTCAGATGGGAAGATATCCTCATCCTTTTTTCTCTTGGTACATACACCTCCAAAAAAACAGGCACAAATTCAGCAAAAAAGCACATGCAGCTTATTTTAGAAAAAGGACGTATAGCAATCAAATATTTTAAACAGCATTAGTAAACATAATAAACACATTTAGGTGTAGTAGAATTCCAATATTATGATTACCTACACCAGTTGATTGGATTAAACAATTAACTCCTTTGCAACTAGTGAACTGAATTAAATAGCTTATTCACATTAGCACCATATTAGTTACAGTAGCACTTTCATTTCATGTTATACGTGTGTCAACCTTGAATAAAAACCAACTTCTGTAAACCTATAACTATTTTTAATGTAGTTTATAATACTATCCATTCCAAAATAGCTTAACCATTGCATTATTGTTTTAGATATAAGTTATTATGGAAAGTTAAGTAGCTAGATTGACTCAGTATATCTAATATATTTTATAACAATAAAACAAATTATATAGTTAACAATAAGATGTGTTTTATTGCAGGCTACAGTAATACCATAGTTTTTTTTTTAGTTTTTTTTAAGTTTTGTCTTAGAATTTTAGCTGAGTGAGAGTTAACAATAACAATAGGAATAATAGCCAACCTGCATAGTATTTAAGTCACCCACTGAACTATATCAGCTTTGACTCCAACATCAAAATAACTAAGCATCTTAAGTTTGTACCAATACTTTATATTTCATTTTGTATTCATTTATAAATCAAACTAGATCCTATATATAGCCTATTTTCAATAATGCCATTTAATCAACAAAACTAAAGTCCCTTAATTGTTTTTTTATATGAATTGAGACTTATAGAAAGCTTTTACCTTATTTAGAAAACACCAGGCCTACCACACTACAATATTAATCACAATAGTAAACAAATTAAAGTAAGTTAATTATTTTTAGCGACTCATTACTACCCGTTCGGGTTAGATGCTTAGGCCTTAGGTACTAATTACACTAATGGTTTAGGGGTTAGGAAGGCTTAATTGAGAGGAAGTGCACACTCATTTGAATGGAAGGTGAGTGGAAAACTATTCAGGAAAAACCACCCTCAGTGCACTTGACTGAGATCGAAACTGGATCTTGTCTTTGGCAGTATAATCAAATATGATAGTAGCGTATTAGACCATGAGGCCTCCGAAGCAGGTGTAAGTTAATTCTTTTGTCAATAAGTATAAGTAATAAGTCACATTATTACGGATATTGAGACTGTAATCGCGAGTAGAATTTCTTATGGACCAGGAGCATGGAGTACAGACCACGGACCTACCGATACCGAGTCTGTGTCAGGGCCTTCAGGATATGGACTCTGTAGATAGTGCAATCTATTACTGTAGAGTTTATTTCTTACGGAGTACTACCTTACGAATACGGAGTATATAGATAGGCCAGGCCGTTAGACTTAAATTTGAACCAAATTAATGTACATATTTAAATATACCGTAACTTATATCTATTTTACCTCGTAGTTTATGTATTGCTTCCTCCATTCAGGAGTTATATGAGCTGATAAATGTTCAGTAAACTTCATGACTAGTGATTAAAATATCAAATAAACTTAGAATATAAAATATTAGCAAGAAGAGTATTTATTCAGATTTAATAGCAACACCTATTAGTGTATGATAAATAGTGACAAGGGAGTGTCATTCTAATTGATTCAAATAATTTAAATGACTTGAAACAAAGATAATAAACAAATCTTAAGGTGTTTAGTTGGAAAACATTATCTAATCTTATAGAATATTTATTATTATTAGACCGCGCAATGAGAGTATAAACATTTTTCACATTTCACAGATCATATTAATCTGTAAATATAAATATTGAATACTCCTGTTTAAAACATTTTATGTGGTTTCCTGGGATACTAGCGCTCTTAGTGTCCGGATGCCACATCAAAACACCTGCTCTTAACCGATCTCAGTGTTTCAGTCAACCCTTTAATCTGAATGATTTGCATATCAGAATATCCTTGAAAACATCAAATAATGAACGTCACTATAATTCAATATTTTCAATAATTAATATTTTTCGTTTACTACACTTCTTTTATAGCAACCAATAACTTATATGTATTCAACATATCATAACTATTAATAATAATCTGGAAAGCGCATCTATTATTACAACAATTATTTAATTAATCTTTTCAACTGTTTATACATGCATTTTAAACCTTTTGACTCAGATAACAAGTTCTTAATATTAATATAAACACTTAATATAATTGTGTGGAACTATGTTATTAGTTATATTTTAATTTGACTATGTTTCATGTGTGTTTGTATTGTCAGCAGTTTTTATATGTGGAAGTTTCACAAATTAATTATCTAGTCAATTAGTTAACTTTTTACCAATTACCTTTTTATTAATTGTATTGTATTTGTGTACAATATTCCTTTTCAAATTTTTCTTAGGCTGTTAATGATATAATTATTGATCATTCAAGTGATAGTTTGTTGATCTCTAGTCATAGTATTAACGACTCCAATCTAGTCATTTGACAATTTACACTTTTTATTGCCTTTCAGTTAATTCATTACAATATGCTGTTACTAGTTAATAGTATCTTGCACATATCTACAGTTTTACCTATTTATGAAATAATGTTTTTGCCCTTAAACAATCTGAGGTTATTTTTAGAAATGTGATTATGTCTGTGTGATTGATTTAAGTTCGTATTTAACAATTTCTCTTTGAATAAATTAATTCCGTTATATAATTTATATTGTTTAATGGACTAAATTGATTTAAATTTTTATTTAACAGTTTCTCTTTGAATAAATTAATTCCTTGTTATATATTAATTTATATTGTTTGATTGACTAAAGAAGTGTACCATTCAATAAATTGCTGTTATACCAAAGTACGTTCCTTATAATATATATTAGTCTCACAATTGGCTGAAAACAAAACATATGGCCACTGTTAAGCGAGAAAAATTATATATACCCCTTGGCATATACACTCGTGGCACATTTTAATATGGCTAACGTCGCATTTCCTTTCACTTGGTTCCGGCTTATTTATAGGTCTCGGCTCTGCCGATTGGGTACTGGAAGGGGCCGTAGAACTCGACGGGATGATTCGTGTGGTTCTTCTGGGCCGATAGCCTTTGGCACTGATGGTTCGAGAAGCTTAATTCTTGGGAGTGGCTCAGGGGTCCACGTCGGGCTTGGTGCAGGCCATAGTTATCCTCGGTGTAACTTCCTTTTGTCGTCATTCGGGTGGATTACCCAGTATACCACACCTATACTTTACTCCACTGTATAGGGTTCTTCCCATTTGGAGGCGAGACCGGCGTGGAACCCCTTGGCAGCATTGGAAAAGTGGAGGGTCTTTATAAGGACCTGATCACGAAGTTTGAACTGTGTACGCTTCTTCAGAGTTTCTTGCGTATAAAGTTGTTAGTACTGCGTCGGGTGGCATCGCGCTTTTTCATGTCTCTGTTGGGCTTTGCGGACGGGATCCTCCACGTTATTATGTTCTTCCAGGGCGTATTGCCCTTGGTGGTCTGGGAACCTACATTCTTCTAGTCGGCGCAAGGTATGCCCAAACAAAAGTTGATTTGGAGTAATGTCTGAGGCTTCGTTTATCCTACAGCGCAAGTGGAACCATATCTGAGGAAAGAGTAGGTCCCATTTACGATGGTTTTCGGAAATGTGTAGTCTGATCCCTTTCTTTATTTCTTGATTTCTCCTCTCCGTTGGATTGGCCTGAGGGTGATATACTGGCGTGGTCCAGGGGTCCAGATATCATCTTTGAAATGCGTTGATCCAGGTACTAATGTAGAACTGCCTTCCATTATCTGATATTATTACTTTAGGACACCCTTATTTGATGAATACCTGTTGTTCGAGGGTCTGAACTAGTATGGGAGCTGCAGAAGAGGCGAGAGGATAGTCCACGGTACAGCGAGAAAATAGGTTCGTGAGCACAAGAATGAAATGTTTTCCCCGGCTCGTGCTTGGGTATGGCCTCATGAGATCGAATGCGATAGTTTCCACGGTTCACGTGGTTGCCGGGGTCGGAGTGTCTCTTTGCCCTGAGGTGGTCCGGTCTTCTGGCAGGCGCAAAGTAAGCAGGTTTAAAGGTGTGAGGTCACATCTCCTTATTGCGGTGCTGCACAGGTGTAATCTTGTGAGATGGCTCGGTGTGTTTCGTCCTCCCCATGGTGGCCTGCCAGTGCGTGGTCGTGGTACTGGTATAGTACTCGAAGCTGAAGGTCATGAGGCACTAGCAGTCTCCAAGGGCTGCTGATAGTGGTTCGGCGCAAGATTTGTCCGTTAATAAGTTGATGAGTGTTTACAAATTGGACGTCCCTCAGGTTGAGTGTCCATTGAGGGTCTCCCATCGTGTTCTTATATTTTGGCATTCTTTGTCTGTTTGGGATTGACGGCTGTGGAATCCCAATTTGTAATAACCAGCAGGACCACTGAATTAAGCAACTCAGACTTAATTATGATTTATTGTATCACACGCACAAAGAGAGGGGCTTGTCCGGTCGCTTCATTTTAGATAATAAACAAAACAAAACCTACAGGCCCATGGCAATAGAAAATGACAACAATAAAAACAAATAGCATAGCAAAATGCAAAGACACAATACACAACATGCCGCCCACCAAAATAACACATATTTTTAACAACAAAGTTAGAAGGTCTTAAATAAAACAGCATAAATATAATAAACACTAGAAGCACTACTATACATTAGTCAATTGAGTCAATTGGTAGGGGACACAGCTTTTGTATCACCGGTTTGACAACACTGGATAACGTAAGGACAGTAACTACTCGAACAGGATTGTCAAGACCACGATGGATTTCTTCCACCACAGCCAATCTCCACTGTAGAGGTGGAACATCATCGTCCTTCAGGATCACAACTATCCCTGGTTGATGATCGGGGAATACAGTGGTCCACTTGGAACGCTGTTGGAGTTGGCTTAAGTAGTCGGATGAGCACAATTTCCACAACCGTTGGGTGCATTGTTGAACCAGTTGCCACCTATACAGTCTGTTCATGGAAATCTGTGTGTAGTTTGACTGTGGTATTGCGGTGATAGGACCACCTATCAAGAAATGACCAGGGGTCAAACTTTTAGGGTCACTGGGATCGGCCGATAATTGACAAAGAGGAAGAGAATTGAGGCAAGCTTCAATTTGTGCCAAAACTGTACACAACTATTCAAAGTTTAGACTTGTGTTGCCTACAACACGTCTCATGTGGAATTTCATCGACTAGACACCCGCTTCCCAAAGGCCACCAAAGTGTGGTGAACCTGGCGGTATAAAATGTCATTGTATACCCTCAACACTTGCAAAACCCGCCACTTGTTCCTTAAACTTATCATCCTGAAATAATCTATATACAGCTCGAAGATAACTATTTCCCCCTACAAAATTAGTACCATTATAACTGTAGATATTGTTATTCCTTCCACATCTGGCAGAAAATCTATGAAGTGCCGCTATGAAGGCTTCTGTTGTCAAATCACTTACCAGTTCAATATGGATAGCCTTTGTTGCAAAACATATGAATATCACCGCGTAGCATTTTATCTTGATCTTGCTACGCCGCCCACCTTGAATTAAGAATGGACCAGCATAATCCACACCACAGTTTAGAAATGGCCTTGCTGAACGTACACGAGATTCTGGTAACTGTCCCATTAGTTGTTGTTCTGCCCTTGCCTTTAACCTGAAGCATTTCATACACTTGTGGACTATGTGGCGTACAACACTCTTGCCATTCACTATCCAATATCGTTGTCTGAGAGCTGCAAGTAACAACTGAGGACCAACATGAAGTAGTCTTAGATGCTCATTTTGGATTATTAATCTTTTGAGTTTGGATCTTGCTGTCAAGATGATAGGGTGTTTCTGGTCGTACTCAACCTCAGTATGTTGCAATCGACCTCCCACTCGTAGAATACTGTCTTCGTCAAGGAATGGATGAATACTGCGAAGAGCGCTCATTCCTCTAATTTCTTTAATATCTTTGAGATCTTTAACATCTTGTGGATATGATGATAGCTGTAGTTGTATGATGAAATGATACAAAGTTGCTCGAAGCTCCTTCACCGTTATTGGACCTTGGTGTATAATTTACTGTTTTCTTGCATTGGCTGTGAAGCGTGAACAATAACTTATTACTCGCTGCAATCTGGTTAATGATAAGAATCTCATGACAATTTCCTCAGGATTTTGTGTCATTGCTACATACACTGCTTGGCTCTTACGCTCAGTTGTCTCCTCCTCGGGAATAATATACTTACATTGAAGCCATTGATCATAACAGGATGTCAGTAGGATTGCATTATGTTGGAACGTTTTTCCAATCACAATCTGATGTCAAATGTTGAATTTCTGAGACCCTGTTTGCTACGAAGGTCTTCCATCTTGTAGGTGTTTCTGCCAGCCAAGCTAATACAACTGTATAATTCGTCCACAGATGTATGCTGTTAACGAGTAGAGTTAATGACGATGCGGTCTTCTTTACAAGTCTGGCCAAGAGTAAAACCCCACATAATTCCAAACGATGCAGTGATATCTGCTGCAGGGGTGCCAACCGTGACCTGGAACACAGAACATGTACGCTGATGTCACCCTCTTTGTCGACACAGCGAAGATACAAGCAAGCTCTTAATCCTGCTATGGAAGCATCTGCGAATCCGTGTATTTGGTTGTTGGTTGTAGTTCCATTACACTTAATCAATCGTAGTATTTTTAGGTTATTTAGGAGTGTCATTTGATCGTAGAGAAAACTCCATTTTTCTTGCAGTTCCAAGGGAAGCACCTCATCCCACTGCAAAGGACATGACCATAAACACTGAATAAATCTCTTGCAACGAAAAATTACTGGTCCTAGAAGACCAAGTGGAACGAAGATATGATACTTAGTACTATCCTTTTAGTGACTGGACCCTAATGAACCTTCACACATATATCAAATTGTAACTCATCCAGTACAGGATGCCACAACAAACCCAAAGTCTTTAATACCTCAGAATGGTTGAACTTGAATGGTAGTTGCGTTTCTTTCTTCTGATCTGGGATTACTTCAAGTAGAGAGGCGTGATTTGCACACCATTTGTGGGGTTGGAATCCACCTCTTTCCAGTGGTTGAATTATATCTTGCTGTAAATGTTTAGCCCTGTAAAGATTATCATGTCCTGTCTGAAGGTCATCCATATACATATCCCTTCTGATAGCTTCTGACGCTTCAGGATAATTAACTGATGCTTCATTAGCTAACTGTATGGGACATCTGGTTGCAAGAAAGGAAGCAGATGATGTACCATATGTTACCGTCGTTAACTGATAATGCTCTAATGGTGCCTCTGTGTTTAAGTGCCATAATATGAGTTGTAAATTATAATCTCTTGGATCTAGGCGAATTTGTCTATACATCTTAGTTATATCAGCAGTCTTTGCATATATATGTGTTCTGAAACGCAATACTATAGACTGTAGATCCTGCTGTAGGGTGGTATCATTTAATGATACTCCGCTTGATGATTTAGCAGAAGCATCAAAGACGACCCGTGTCTTTGTTGTCATGCTACTTTCCTTGTGGACAGCATTATGAGGTAAGTAGAACATTGGTTTCATAGTAGGATCGCACTCTGACCTTGAGTTGGAATGAGGTGCAGGCAATAGCTTCATGTGGCCTAAGCCCTGGTACTCCTCCATAAACCTTACCTAATTTTCTCGAAGAACTTCGTCCTTGCAGAATTTCCTTTCCAGATGTCGGAATCTGTTCTTGGCACCGATGATGGATCACCAAATGAGGCGTAGTCTGTCCTTCGAGGCAAACGCACGACCAAACGTCCTGTTTCATCCCTTGATGTATTCACGATAAAGTGCTGCTTGCAATACCTTTCCTCATCGGTGCATGGGAAAGATACAAACTCTTCTTGTTCCCAGAACCGTTGCAGTTGCTGGCTTAGGTCAGGCTCATTTCTCAAGAAGAATGATGTGGTAGCTGTCGGTTTCTTGTTTCCAGTACTCGTTGGCATCCTTCCAGCAAGAATCCAACCCAATTCTGTCTCCTGTAGTACAGGATGATTTTGATCACGTGTCCGCCGCCCACCCTTTAATAGGTGCAAGAACAATTCAGAGCCTAAAAGCATGTCTACATGACCAGGGGTGTGAAACTGATCATCTGCTAGCTTAATGTGGTCAGGGATACACACCTCACCAATGTCTAGACGTGTAGCTGGCATAGCACCTGTAATATTAGGAAGTACATAGCATGTTACTTTAGCCGGGTACTCTGAAAACCTTGACATTAATTGTACGTCTACGCTCTGTGAAGCTGTAAACGCAATGTCATTGATTCCTGCAATTGGCAATAGGTTGCGCCGACGT
>CABFVZ010003235.1:28423-82283 GCA_902151445.1 Timema monikensis | reverse complement strand
TCTGTAAGCTGATCTGAGAGGGCATATTTGGTTTTGGAGTATGAGGAAAGTATAATACGCGAAGAGCTATATTTCTCATGAAAACACTCCCAAATAACTTACTTTTAGAGGCTCACAAAAGCTAGGTTTTAGAATAAAAAATAAATTTAAATTATAGTATTCAGAAATTTATTACCTGAATAAAATATATTTGATTGTTGTTGTATTAATTATTTAATACATTAAAATGTAATAGCTAACAATAATTGTAACAAATATATTTTTAATATAAATATCAATACTTATCATTTATCGGTATTATATATATAGCTAAAAATATCAAAGATATCAGTTACATTACATTAATTACAATAATGGGAACTAATTTAAAAAACAAGAGTAGTTCTTCAATAATAAAATGTTGTTAATATTTAAATGTCTTGTTATATTACAAACTATCCTTAATATTTATTAATGCTGGAGAAATTTTATTATTTATAATAGAATTTTAAAGTAATTTATGAAAATTGTATTAACTAACTTTATGTCCTGTCAAAATTTGTTATTAAATGTTATTTAGTTATTTTAGAATTTTATTTGATTTGTTAATTAAGACCTTGATTATACATTTAACTGAGGTAAATAATTTGTCATGACAGATGTAGATATAATATATTAATACACTAGGTGTGTATTAATTTAATTATAAATTGATATAATATATTACTTTTTTTGTTAGCCAATAAACCTCCTATTTTTAAGTTTAAAACAAGGAATACAAAACACCTCTTGTAGTGCCTTGTTCTCCTCATACACCACCTCATATTTTCTAGCTTTTGTGAGCCTCTAAAAGTAAGTTATTTGGCAGTGTTTTCATGAGAAATATAGCTCTTCGCGTATTATACTTTCCTCATACTCCAAAACCAAATATGCCCTCTCAGATTAGCTTACAGAGCCATCTTGTGACCGAATTCTTAATGTTTAGTACAGTGGATGTTATGGATAATAATTGTTATTTTAAGATATATCGTTTATTCGGTTTTAGAATTCAAAATAAATTTAAATTATAGTATTCAAAAATTTATTGCCTGAATAAAATATATGTAGTTGTTGTTGTATTAATTATTTAATACATTTAAATAGAAATAGCTAACAATAATTGTAACAAATATATTTCTAATATAAATATCAATAATTATCATTTATCGTCATTTTATATATATATAGCTAAAATTATCAAAGATATCTGTTAAATTACATAAATTACAATAATTAATACTAATTAAAAAACAAGAGGTCTTTTATAATAAAACGTTGTTAATAATTAGATGTCTTAATATATTACAAACTATCGTTAATATTTATTAATGCGGAAGAAATTTTATTATTTATAATAGAATTTTAATGTTATTTTTGTAAAGTGTATTAACTATATGTCCTGTCAAATTTGTTAATAAAATGTTTACTAGTTATTTGAGTTTTATTATCTTTGTTAATTAAGACCTTTATTATACTTTTAACAGAGGTAAATAATTTGTCATGACTGATATTTATCTATTATAATAATAAATTAGGTGTGTATTAATTTAACTATAAATTGATATATTTTACTTATATTGTTAGTCAATATTCTCAGCTTACAGAGACATCTTGTGATTGAATTCTTAATGTTCAGTATAGTGGATGTTATGGAATATAATTAATTGTTACTTTTTAGTAATAGTCTTTATTTTTATCGTCACAATATATACAAGATTACATATTTAATGTTGGCCTTCAATGCTTGAATGACCCAAAATATCTTTAATAACAAATAATATTCACAACAGATCTACGTGATAGGCAGTGACATGGATATATTAATTTGTTTAAATTAGAAGGCCACTATTTGAGTTTTAAAATGATATAATTAGAGCTTAGCATCATCACAGTACACTTTGTTTTGTGTTTTACAATAGTTGGTTGAGACAAGTTAAAAAAATATTCGCGATAGCTGCTATTCTTTATCAAATGAAATATATGATATTAAATATAACTAGACTAAAATTAAAATCACTCAGTTAATGTACACCCACTTATAAATCACGAGAATTAAATATTTGGTCTTTCATTAAATTAACATAATATGTTAATATATATATTATATTGGTTTTATCATCGTTATTAATTTTATACATACAGTACTTACATTATGTCATCAAGAATTTCCCTCCAATTTTTAGTTACTATTTTTTTATCATTATTCAGAATTTAATATTTTAAAACTTTGTTTGTATGGGATTTATTGTGTTTAATGAAAATATTTGTATTCCGTCTTAAATTAATAAAAACTAAAATCAATAATTTAAATGATCTATTGCCTTCATAATAAATTGTAATTGTTTTATTAATTTATACTTTTAAATAGTAATACCTAACAAGATTTGTGACAAAACTATTTTTTATATAAATATAATTTTATTAATTACTAAAACTATCAAAGAAATGGATTAAATTACACTAACTATAATATTGTATAACTAAAAAAAACTACAAGAATTTACTTCAAAATTTATATAAAATAATGTACTTTTTAAATGTGTTAATAAAATTCAAACTATCATTAATTTTATTTTTTATGACATAATAACAATCTTGGGAACACCCAATCTATACATAAGTGAGATCAAGAAGGATCTCTCAATTTAAATTATAGACATTGTGGGACCTAGTTTTAAAAATCCATAAATTCCATATATATATTTAAGTTTAAGAGTTTTTTTTAGTTTAAATAAATAATATAATTTTTTAAACTTAATACTGACCTCCTCAGGTGAAGTCCATCAAATTCCGGACTCCCGCACACATATTTCTACAGTCTTGTTTTTACTTATAAGTAATTGAGTCATTGTTAATGAATAAAGAGGTTTGGGTGTATATGATGATGAAACATAAATATTGTTCACAATATTAACCATGGATCTTGCAAGTTTTATCATTGTTAAGACCAATATACGAGATATCCACTTTTTACCAGGCAGCTAGGCGTCCTTGTTTTTCCCAGCAAATATAGTTATCTTTAGAATTAAGTGTTTTGACATTCTACTTGACTATCTAGACGAATATAGTTTTCTTGCAATATTTTGTTGTTTCATTAAACATAATGAAAAAAAATTAGCTGATAAAACATAACTCAAATTAGTTCATACGTCAGATATGTGTCTGAAAATTTTATTAAAAAAAAAAAGCAGTAAGGAAAACTCTTATAGTAAATAGAATCCAACAAATTTAATTTAATATTGGGGCTTACGAGGGTGTTAACTATGGCATAAATATTAAAAACCTTACAAATCACATAGATTACAAAGATTCAAACTTAATATTTTTCAATTTCATTTATCTGGGGTATTTAGTGTGCACTCTCTGTAACTACTGACTATCATGTACCAATGAGCGCGAAAGGACCTACCAATTTTGCCAGGAAAGGTATTTTCACATAGCATCTAGGTTTCTTTTATATGCCAAACTCAACATGGGACTGATGGCTTTACTTCCCCTCCAATATAAGTTGTGATAGGAATTTTTATTGTTCAAGAAAAATCCGTCGACTCCAGTTAGGTTTAAACCCACAAACATCGGGTCCTGAGGTGATTAAAGATTGTTATATTATAGCAATATATTATTTTTTCTAAACACAGTTCCTACTCCTAAAATTCACTTTTTAATTTATGGACTAAATGGTCCAGTTATAAAATATACAATTTACAGGAAAGCTAAGTATCCACTTTATAACTCTGTAATTATCTAGTATACTGAGGTACAAAACATATGCTAACTAGGGTGACTGTATTGGTTCCAATACCTACATACACTTAAATTATATAACCTTAAATAACAAGATAAAAGTGAAATGAACTCATTAGCATAATAAGTACATATTATATATACAACCTGAAAAGGTAGTAAAGACAATGATTAGATTAAAAAGTATATAATTAAAATGATGTAGTTACCAAATATTGTTATAACTTTTATTTTATAGCCACAATTTCAAATGTGAAAACTGTGACACCTTAAAATTGGCGAGCTATAGAGCTAGTTTCATATGTGATGTAGCTTCAAAGTTAATTTTATCAGAATTTCCAGGAGAACCAGTTTCCACAGGTATGTTGGATTGTTGCAGGCATCATATATTACAATCCCCATATATATATATATATAATTGCAGCAAAAGCCTACTTGGTGGGGATTGTAATATATGATGCCTGCAACAATCCAACATACCTGTGGAAACTGGTTCTCCTGGAAGTTCTGATAAAATTTATTATAAGGTTAGGTTTCTTAAAATTGTTTATTTCCTCAAAGTTTCCAGAAGAAACACATTCTTGTACTGCATATTTAAATATTGAACCAATTTGTATGATTATTTCAATTAGTTTTGAATTTTAAATATATTGATCAATTATTAACTTATTTTTGATATAGTGATATCCGTTTATAATTTCTTATGCGGTTATCTTGCATATATCCTTTTTTCCACCAGAATAAATATCCATGTGATTATGGAAAAGTTCAACCCGCTATTTTCGTTCGGTAATACTACTTTGGACTACTTCCAGCAAATTGACTTCATCAATCAGGGTTTACACTCTAAACTTCCTGTTGATGAAGTTTGAAGCCACAAATAAAGTACCACTATATTTTTCTTTATCGCTCATTGTGACTATAGTATGATTTTGGTAGGAAGAACAGTAAAAGTTAGTTACTAAAATAATTTTAATACATTCATACATCGAGTCATGTTATCTGAAGCTGTCACTTTTGATAGATATCAATACCTATAAAATAACACAAATAATAAAGTGAAATGTTATCAATGTTGGCCGCAAAGAAATATATTTGAATTTTCTCTGTTCTTCCAAGCAAAATCAGGGTATAACTTGGCTTCTAGGATGAATCTTATAATATAGAGGTTAAGGTCAATTACCAATACACACTGGTAATAATAATAATAATAATATAGAATGTTCGTTCAGTTATAGCAATCTGAGCCCATAACCTCAACACGGCTTTAAAAAAAGTGTGTTAACACAGGTTTATGTAATTTTTAACACAGTTTCTGTGCTTAACAAGCATTACAACTTAACGGGATTCAAACACTTTAACCATGTGTAACAAATGAAAATTAATAATGTAATTACATGAAAATGAACGATAGCATTAAATAACAATTACATAATGGTGAGAACAAAACTACCAACACTGGCACAGAAAACATGTCTATTTCTGATTGATCTCCATAATATAACTGGATGGACATACACATTCACATTGCCAAGGACAAGAATGTGATGCTCAAGTTTATTGTCTGCTTTATTGTGAGTGGACAGATTTAATGGTTTCTTTTAATGTTCTTATGCAAAAACATGTCTGATGAATAAAAGTGTTATGGTTTGATAATAGTGAAGTATTATATCACACTTTCCTGAAGAAACATTTACATTAAATCATATACATTTCAGTTTTACAGGTAATACTGTACAGATACGAATAAAATCTTTAATATAATTAAATAATTATGTAGTTATCATCAATATTGTTTACAGTCTGCCAAAATTACACTTATATTTCAAGTTGATTACTAGCTTGTATGTTGGTTTCAAGAAACATAGGCTATTATATTGAAAGTTTGATAAATATAATGACTATGGTATTTTAAAACTTGATTACATTTGCTTGAATAATAAACTGTGTAGTTGCCATACATTCAACCTATAACACTTAGGTTATAAGCTTGTAGAAAATATTATATTACAATTTTTTTTTTTTAAATTGTAGACAATATTATATTACAATATTTTTTTAAAAAAATTGGTTCATCTTGTAGATTGCTTTCAGAAACCATATGTTAAAAGTTTGATAACTATAGTGAGACAAGTTACCTAACAACTATTACATTTGTTTGAATGACATACTTAGAGTAGAAGTCTTATGTTCAAATGATAATTTAGGCTTTAGACTTATAGGAAGTATGGTAGCCACTAAACCCTGAATTTAGTAATAATCCCAATCTGTACGTATTTATTTCTTACCAGAATACTATAATAAATATATATATATATATCTGCTACATCCATATCATGGTAAGGAAGGCTTGAATAAGAACACGACTTACTTGAATTAATGTTACTGCTTGAGTGAATGGTTTGGTCGAGAACACCGGCTATCGATAAGATTCTCGATAGACATTTAGGATGGGGCATGATGGGAAGCAGATAATGTATTACATCACCACATATGGTACCCAACCTACATGGAAATACATTACATTCCTCCCTTACAATTTCTTGACAATAGATATTTCAAAATACCTAAATATACATAAAATAAGAATACAATGCATGACCACGATTTCCAATAGTCATGAGGAAATAATTTACTTCATAAACACTTTTTATACAAAAATACAGAATATAATATTTGCTCATAGTTTTTAATAGTCATAGTGAAATAATGTCATATTTTTTTTAATATTTACAAATTGAATTTAACTACAGGTTTCTTACACATAGTTGGATACCTGGGCTCCTTTACTTGTGGTGAGATTTCAACCCTCTGAGGTGAGTGTGATTCTGGACTACTGCCCTTTTCATGTGATTCAACCCTGGGGATGAATGATTCTCACACCTGGATGCCTTAGGAGATGTCAAGTTTTCCCTATTAGATTTGGGATTTAGCTCTCTACGCTAGTTTCTATCTCCTCTAATCTAGTTTCAGGGGAAGACTGTAAACTAATTAATTAGTCAATATGGCATTTCCATGTTACTGCCCCCCTAATCTGACTAAATAGACTACTGGACTATTGTGATACAACCCCCNCCCCCCCTTAAATCTATTTATTCTTTGCTCGATAGTCTGCGACTAGTACCCGTTAGTTTGGAACTAGTTCCCAAGTTTTACATCCCTTTGCATATTTAACCTGTTCTCTCTGATTTTGCTCTACATTTTCATTCACATTAAAACATAGCAAATCTAGCCTAGTTCTAAGTTATCTATTAAACATCAATTTTGAAGGGGTTTCATTTGTTGTACTATGTACAGAGTTCCTATAATCACATAGAAATCTACTTAAAGATACTTCCAGATTTCTTTTTTCATGAATAGCAATCATCCATTTATTTTTTACAAATTTTACTGCATTTTCAGCTAGGCCATTACTTTGAAGAAGGTATGGAGGTGTTAAAGTATGTTTAATACCATTTGCATTAAAACAAAAACTTTAATTCATGTGATGTAAATGGTGGTCCATTGTCACTTATAACGTGCTCAGGTAAACCAAACCTCACAAATATCTTCCTTAAATTCTTATTATTATTAGCACCGCGTCTTACTACCCGTTCGGGTTATACGCACTTACTCTAATGTGTAATGGTAGGGTGATTGTGAGATGAATAGTTGTGATTAATACACGTCTTGTCAGAGGTGAAGGAAGGGTTTGGAAATCAGATAAATCTGTGCCGGGACCGAGGATTGAACCCCTGACCCCAGCTCAGAAGTCTGACACCTTACCCCTAGACCACCAGGTCACCCTATGATCTGTAAATAGTATAAATTTCCTCCCCCACAGGTATTGATTAAATTTCTTTACACCAAAAACCAGGTTCAAAACTTCCTTGTCAATCTGAATATTCCTGCTCAGCTTTAGACAGTGTGCAAGAAGCATAGGCTATTGGACGTTCACTTCCAACACTCTGCACTTGTGACAATACACTACCAAGACCATAGCCTGATGCATCACATGCTAATTTTAAAGGTAATTTAGGATTATAGTGAGCTAACACCTCTGATGAAACTAACTTTTCTTTAATTATTGAAAAAGATTTCATGCATGCTTTGTCAAAATTAAAATCTGTGTTTTTTCTAAACAACCGATACATAGGACAAAGTATCGTGGATAAGTTTGGAACAAATTTTCCATAGTAATTGACTAGCCCTAGAAATCCCTTCAATTGTTTAACATTCTCTGGCTTAGGTGTATCTAATTAGCCACAATTTTGTCTTTGGCTGTTTTTAATGCTAGGATCATGATCAACTTAACGTAACTTAACGTAAAGGACCTCCTCGTGTATTTAAATGGAAGTGATCACGATGCACTTAACGATGACTTGCAGTTAACTTAATGTAAAAGATGTCTTGGGAGGTCTTTTACTTTACTTTACATTACTTGAAGGGTATCACGTGATCTAGCCAGCCAATCATTATGCGAGTGACATCAACAGGGCTGTTTAGTAATTCATTTGTTGGTATTACGACCAATGTTTACTCTTTAGCGTAAGTTCTAGTGATCAGACATTGAAACAAAATAATTAAACTAAAATAGGGAACTAAATTTATCAAAAAAGTTTATTAATATATATTTATTATATTGATTGAAAACTGTAAACATTCACAAAACATCACTTTACAAATAGTACAAAACCACAGATCATACTCGAGAATGCATATGTTTGGCTCGAGTTGTTACGTTAAGTTTAGTGAATTGTGATCACACATAAGTTAAGTTAACTTTAAGTGAACGTTACATTAAGTTACGTTAAGTTAAAGTTAAGTTGATCGTGATCCCGGCATAACCCATCTTTGTCTATTACAAACCCTAATTACTCTAAACTCTTAGAAAAAACTTACACTTATTTTTACTTACTGTGAGATCCTTGTCACATAAACGTTTAATACCTCTGAGCCAGTCGCAATGTTCATGCATGTCCCTACCAGTAACCAAAATGTCATCCAAAAATACAATTACTCCTTTCAGCCCCTGTAATGTTTTTTACATTAATTTTGGAACAAATTTGGTGCTGGAGAAATCCCAATGGTTTAGCATATTTTTTAAATTTAACCTAACAGGTTCACCCTTATAATCATCTAATTTTTTATTAAAAACTTCTGGAAATTTCCTTAACAGGTTAGTTACCATTTGTTTGTACCCTATCTGCCGTTACACTATTAGCACTATGCAAGTTTTCTGAAATCAATAATTTTACTTTTAGTTCCTTAATCCTGTCCCGTCCTAGTAATGGATTAGCTTCATGTTTAATTACAAATAATTCCATTTTGTGTAACAAATTCTGATATTCAACATATACATTTATAACACCCACAGGAATTGGTTCATTTATATATAAATTTAAGATTAAATCAGTTGGATGCAATTTTAAGTGACTCAATTTATCCAGATAATACTTTTCAGAGATTACAGATACCCCTTCATCTGTGTCTGCTTTAAACGGAATTTCTTTCCCTTCAACTCTTTCACACTTCTCACCAAGCCGATTTTTATATAACCCAAATAAATTTGAAATGTCATCAATGTTTTCATCACTATTGTCATTTAACACACCCAACCCCATAAAATGTGTATTACTGTCATACTTTTGTCTCTGTGAGATTTGCTAGCAATTGTATGAGTAGCCCTATTAGAATTGTTTGACTTACGAAACTGTTTAAATAGACACACCTTTTGCAAATTACCTTTCTTCTTACATACACGGCATTCATACTGTTTATAGTGGCATTAATTTTTTTAAATGACCGTTTCTTCCACAGTAATAACAACTCACTTCTCTGGTAACGCCTTTTCTTCCTTCCTTTTTCGACATTTGAAGAATTTGGGATTGACCATAGATAAAATTCCACCGGTGTTATGTCCAAAGGCCAGTGACGCTGCATCCTTCTCGGGTGCCTCCAAAGATGTTGAAATCAGCACTGCCTTCTCGTAGTTTAGTTATGTCCGCTAGAAGTCGTTGCTTAATAGAGCTGCTTTTCAATCCACTTACAAGACGATCCCGTAAATAATCATAATGATTCCTTAAACTCGCAATGCTTTAATATTTGTTTTAAGCTAGCGATATAATCTGATACACTTTCAGGCTTATGCTGTGATCTTACACTAAATTTATACCTTTTGGCAATAAACAATGGTTAAGGATATAAGTGTACTTGGATAATTTTAATTAGATCCATATAGCTTTTTGTTGAAGACTTGTCAGGTATACATAAATCTCGTAAAAGATTAAAAGTTTTCACGCCTACTACTGTCAGTAACGTACTTACTTTCATTTATTCAGTAGTGTCGAAACTACTCATGTTTCCTATGACCACTATTTGTGTTTATATGGTTGATTTTTCATAGACCATGCCCTAAGTTATTAAAATCCCTAAATATTCTCGGAGTTGCTTCAAGTCTGTTGTGCATACGTTTTCCATTGAAGAACTTTTTTTATTTACTTATATAATTAAATTAATTCAATGCACTTTTAAAACTGTACTTCCAAATAGCCAGGAATATGTTACACTATAGTTTGTCCCATTCTAGTCAGTCGCCAATATGCTACATCCGTATCATGGTAAAGACGGCTTGAATAAGAACATGACTTACTGAATTAATGTTACTGATTGAGTAAATGGTTTGGTCGGGAACACCGGCTATCGATAAGATTCTCGATAGACATTTAGGATGTGGTATGATGGGAAGCAGATAATTTATTACGTCACCACACATGGTAGCCAACCTACATGGAAGTACATTACAATATATACCTTAGTCTTGTCGACTGACTAATGGATACTCAAAATTACTATAGAGCCACCTGGGACAAAGAGTCTAAGAATTTTATTTTATTGATTCTCATAGTTATGAGCGCTAGCACCGCAAGCACTCACGATATTAAGTTATGGTTCTAACTGGTAACAATAGAGTGGCTTTTTTTTAAATATTATTTTCTTATCCTGCACCCAGCTGCTTAGCTGTTGATGTGATGGGTACTTAATACATAAACTTGTGGTTCTTTCGTATTTTAATAAAGATACATGCTCATTGAGATGTGAATTTCTCTTTGTATTTAAGATTAACCGTGAACTCTTATCACATTACGTTACATTTTCATTTCGATTAGGTATTTATTATGGACTCGAAGTGTATGATGAGTATCAATTTACGATTTGGATTATTTTAAGGCAGGTAATAAATAACTTAAATTAACTATTTATGGTTTATATTTTTCACTGTAAAAGAGAACCAGTTGCTAAAATGTTTGGATCCCACTGCTGCTTATGCCTATACTATAGGTACTATACTCTACCATTTGGAAGTGTGCACTACACTGTACCGTTCTTCTCCACAGCAAATTTGTCCACTTTCAGAGCCATTGACAATATGATTGTATTTAAACTTCCTATTCTCATAGAAATCATCATACTCATCAACTGTTTTCAGTCAATTTAGTAAAATGAATCAATCTTCCTCCATCCTTCCATCATTCTTCCTCCTTTAATTTTTTCTATTCTTCTCCTCTCACTTGAACACTTTCTGTTATCTCATAGAAATAGCAAAACCTATTATACATTAATTTTAAAATAAAAATAGTGTATATTAATTCATATTAAAACTAAACAAAATTATAAATATCAAAGTTACGCAAGTAATTTTAAATATTTAAATAATTTTAAAAAGTATTCATTGTTTCGATATTTAGTTTGCTGACTAAAATTTACTCTGAGAATTATTGTTATTGTTATATGGAACTTTCGTTAGGCATAACACCTAATAATAATAATATTAGAGGAAATTTTAGTCAGCAAACAAAATAAAAATATATTTAAAAAAAATTAAACTGCATAATATTGATATTTACAATTTTGTTTAACTTTATATCAATAAATATAAAATATTTACTTTAAATATAATGAATGATAGCTTTTTGTATCTCTTAATTTTTTTAAAATAGGACCGTTTTCTTAATTTCTTAGCGGCAAAAAACAAAATTCCAATTCTTTTTTTATGTAACGTGTTCATAGTAAAGATTTGTCTACTTAAATATAAATAAATTTATTTTGAGCTGGACATCAATTTACTGTAATAAATGACGTAAGTAAGGTATTGTTTCTTTATGCAAATATCGGCCCAAAACTCTCTATTACTTGAGGTTCATTTGTTTATTCCATTGTTATGATAAGGTTATGTTTAGGTGAAACTAGCGTTATTATAAAAGCTATTCTTTTTATTTATTTGTATTTATTTTATTTAAATATATATATATATTAAAATGTTATAAACCTGTTTGTAAACGTTGTCATTACATTTTTATGTACTCATATAACAAAGAGTTTAGTTGAGTGCCTCATGGGGAACGACATGAGGTTCGTTGCTCAACGTGACCGGCAGGACGGTGCGGACGCACCAGATGAAGATCAATTGAAGTCAGAACAAAGTCAAGACGCCACAAACAGTGTCTTAGGGTCCTCTTCAAATGAGGTAGCCTTAACCCCATTATCGACGCAGGCTACTCCCAAGTCTTTCAATGGGATGGCGTACAACCTTCGTAACATAATAGAGAACATGGGCAACCAAAGTAAAGGAAGAGGTAGCAATATAGGTAAGGTATTCGGCGAAGTGGTAAGCAACTGTTTGTCGTTTGTTGTTGTGGTTTGACCTGGACTTGAGCAGGTAGAGTTTTTGGGTTCCTTGTGAATGAGGAGTGGGCGGAGGGAGTAGAGGGGTAGAGGTGCCTTCTGATGGTGAAGAGGAGTTGCATACGTGGAGGGGAAAGAGGGCAATGCAACTTGGGGAAGGGATGTCTTCTGGTGAGGTTTGTAGCATGACTAATGGGGGTGCGAGGGTTTTGTTAGAGAAGGTAGGGAGGGAAGGTTTCTAAGCCCAGGGCCAAGAGTTTGGAGTCATTGAGGAACCTGCTCTGGGTTCTTTGTGGGTCCGTCTTGAGGAGTTTGTATTAGGAAGAATGAGTGGCATAGTTATAGTTTGTAAGGGGAGGATGGCATGGGTGAAACAATTAGATGAGGGGTGAGAGGATGGTGTGTTGAGCTGTGGGTGACCTGATTACGGGGACAGCAGAGGTCTCGGAAGGGTGTGTAGTATTATTCATGAGGTTCCGGAAGAAATTAGTCAGGAGATGAGAGGAAACGGGGTGATCTGCCCGTATGGTTTGTGTGTGCTGAGAGGGTGGGAAGAGAGAGAGGGGGATATTTGGGATGTAAAATACAATAATTTGAAGTAATTTGACTTGCACATGGACAAATTAAAGATGATGAGGTTTGGTTAGTTTAGTTAGACGTTTCCAAATGCGAAACCCAAATCTAAATGATCCTAGTTTTTGTATTACATGGGTTATTCTATTCTATAATTCTTAATTCTAAGCTATCTTATTTCTAATATATGTTCAAGTCATCCTTACACTAAGAGTTAAATGTACAACATTAATTCAACATACATTTTCTCATTCCCAAGACACAGTTTTCTGACTTTGTGTAGTGTTTTGGAGTCTGTTTTGCTGCATTCTGTGGAGGGGTATGCGCACTTCCTCTTTCTGATGTGCGACCTACCCGTGCTGGCTCGGCCACTAATGTTCGACGGGGTCATACGAATGTCGCGTAGCATGTTCTAGTGTTCCTTTGAGCCACTTTGTTATAGAACTTGGCATTGTGCGCTATTCTTTCCTGTATTACCATTCACTGAGATAGGCCTAATCACATTTCTTAGATCAATTCAATATTGACTAAACTATGATTTGAAAAGTTTGAGAGATTAGTTAAAAGTAATTCATTTTATTTGGTTCTTTAATCCTACCTGTAAATAAAATCAAAGCTTTAGGCCCCCTTTTACGAAGGCTTTGTATCGATCTATCAATGGAGGTTCTATATCAGCTGTACATCTATTTACTGAGGTAAATTATGTGATTTAAATCTATCTATGGAGGTTCTATATCATATGTACATCTATTTACTGTGTTAAATTGTGATTTAAATTTATCTATTTACAGAGGTTTCGTATCACATGTAAATCTAACTAGGTTATGTATGTTAGGTTTTCATTAGTGGCTTAAATGGAAGACCATAATAAAGTCATTGGCGCATTACAAATATTAGAAATAAATATCCCATGCTTAAATAGAAATGTATCTTGATTCCATTATGTCATTTATGAATTGGTGGTCCACGGCCGCCTATCAAGCGCTCCACAGGATCACAGGAAGTATTGTAAAAATAATAAAAAATAAAGAATGTTGATCAAATACATAACACTTATATATATATATATATATCAACATTTAATCTAATAAATTAGTTTTTGTCTTGCATTTATTGCCATAAAATGGTATTGCCTAAATTTGACCTCCCCCTGCCACATCCTTATTTCCAGGGCCCCGGTGGTCCCCCAGTGTGAGAAACATCCCATTTAGTAATACTTTATCACCAAAACTTTTGAGAAGAAAGCGTTACTGTTATCGAGCAGTTAGCTTGCTACTTTTTTTTATCTAGGTCAAAATATTATTCACAATTGAGCCCAAAATAGGGTCATCTTACCTTTAGTTAAAAAAATGTCCACTACTTTTATTTTTTATTTGTTTGAAAATTGTACTATATTAAATCACCTAGGAAAACTGTCAAATTAGTTTAAAAGCACATCACGAGAAGCAACTTTAGTTCCCTACTAACTAACTCTAACTGAAACCTCACAGTTAAAGGGAAAGTTCAGTTCTTTATAGCGATGAAAGAGGCAGTATAGTCCACTTTTAATAGAAAGGGCCTTATCTGAGAGCAAGAAAAGTTACTTATCTACTTTCACGTATTCATACTTCAAGATATGTGGTATACAGTTGTCACTTTAGAGATACATTGTCAATAGATATAAAATAACAATATATAATAAATACCTATACTGAAGTAAAATGTTATCAATTTTAGTAGGCCTATAACATTTTCTAAACATTGATTTATATATTGGATTAAAACCAGTAATATTCAGCCAAGGGTACTTCAAGGCTTAGAGGGTATGTAAAATGAATGAATATATATAAGTTTCAAACTTATTTTTCAATACATTAATTTATTTTAGACGTAGAAGGTAGAATATGTTTAGCTTGCAGTATGCACCATAAGCGTTGATCAAAAATATCCTCCCCATGAAAATTGAATTATATCTTGCACATACGTGTTCGCAGAAGACTCTTCGCTCGCGTCGGACGTCTTCGAAGCCGCAGAGGTCCAAGGAGGTGAAACCACCACGATCTCTTCTCCGATCAGCTCCGCTGTAGACCTGGGTACGGAGCTACGAAAACGGGACTCCAAAGAGGGTTCTTCCCCGACCCACCGCAATAATAATACTGCCGACGCTTTCACCCTGACCAGTCCAGACATGTGCCAACTGAGAGGAGTCGTGAGGCGTGAAGGCGGGCCGACTAACTGCTGCTGCCGTCACAGGCCTATACAGCAGACCTGCCCTTATCGCCGACCACCAGAGGCCAGGACGAGCGCGCAGCCAAGGAAACCCGTGTTCAGGGAGTGGTCGAAGTTTTGGGAAGACAGGCATGACGTTTTTACACACACACACACACACACATACAAATATATATATATTAAAAAAACTGGATGGACATCTTCTGTGGCTGGAATTTCTGAACTGTCGTCTGCTAACCAATACGCGATAGAGAGAGAGAAAGAACTTTCGGTATTTCTTTCTTTTTATTACACATGTAATTCGACAAGATATTTGTGCTTGCTTTAGTATTCTATGCGAGATTATAATATATATCGAAGTATAATAATATATTAAATGTGATAAAGGGGCTACTAAAATGTCTAAATATCATGTACAATGTGTATTACTTTATATACAAAATAAGAGATTCCTAGTTATTTCTAAACAATAGCTGTTTTGGTAACACGCTGACGTCATAAAAACGAGTTCACGCCAAAGGTGTTTTCCCCTTCTGTACCGAGCAGACGACACGTATTAAATTCAGTTGCAAACAGTGTGTTCATGTCCCGCCAGTAGTATTTAAATAGAAATCACTGCATTTTATTAATGGTCTAGTTCAAGTCTGGCACAACCTTAAGAGCGTGCCTAATCATTGATAATTTTAAAGAAATTATTTTACGGAAATTTTTTTTCTCAAAAAAAGACTATTCTATCTTTACTGAGAAAATATTACAATCAGCAGATACCTTAGCTCAGTAGGTAGTGTATTTGTCTACTGAGCTAAGGGTTCTTGGTTTGAATCCTGATGTGGCAAAAAAAAAAAAAAATTATACTAGGTGAAATCTGGGTTTTCCTTTTCACAGTCGAGCACCTGAAATTAATGAAAAAACAGAAAATACTAGGGACAGCACGTGCAAAGAAAATCTTCTCACATACAAGTTCCCCAATTCTGACCTAAACTTTGTTTATTCCACGTGAGCAGCATGAGGACAAAAGGTGTATTAGGGTACACTTTTATTGGCTAAAGATAGAGAAACATTTTCTTGCAAACCCCCACTACCGGTACCTGTTCTCCCTAGAAAAATTAGCTTTCTACCACCTTGGTGGGGCTGGTTAGATAAAATATGACTTAGCATTCACCTGGAGTGGATAAGTAAACACATGGTGGAGGAATCTGACCCGTCAGCTAACGATACTGATACCTATACCTAGGCTGGGCTCAAACTGTGCTCAGAGATAAGAGCTCTTAACTCAGCTAGCATCACGGGCAGTTTTTCCTCTTGCCAGTTGACTTTTCATCTTAGCTCCGGGCAAATGCATTTATACTCCCTGGGATACACCTCCTCATCCTTTTTCTTTAGAAAAAATAAGTTTTTGTTAGAGGAAGTGAGACACGTAAGCGCTAACAAAGAAAGGATTAATCAATGCCGACTGTTATGGTGGAGGATGTAAGGGACGAGAGAAAAGGCCATAGTTTTGGCAGTTTTTAAGGTAGAACTTTTTTCGATAAAAATAAATCTAGTATTTCTTCAATGGAAACATGGAGTTTAATCTTCAACAGTTGTTGAATATTTGTCATGAGCATAGCAGCATTAGAATATAATTTTTTAATGAAGATAAAAAGTTGTCAAATTTGAGGACACCTTTACATATATTCAACAATTGTTGATATCACCGTGTGAAGAAAATTAAACTGAAGCAATATTTGATTTATTTTGACAAAAAAAAAAAAGTCATTATATAAAAACCGAAGAAAAAACCCCCTAACTTTTTCGCATCTCATACTTCCTCACCATAAGGATCTTAACAGCTATAGTAGGATGTTGGTAGAAAGATCCTTTTTAGAAAATATAGGCATTTTTACAGTCGAAATTGACATCTGCACATCACAGGCTTGACACACAAATATATGAAAGTAGATAGAATAACTTTTCTATAAGTCAGAATCTCAGATAAGACCCTTAGGGAGTCATCCATAAACCACATGACCCTATTGAGAGGGGGAGGGATCTAATGTCTGCCCAATGCTTCATGGGGTGGAAGAGGGGTTCATCACAGTGCTACGAAGTGCAGATTTTACACTTTAAATTATAATGTTAAATACATAATATTATCATATTTTATTTTTCTAAAATTCTTTTAAATCATTTATATTCAGGATTTAAAATAAATTCCGAGTAGCATTAAGTCTGATTCACTTTTTTAGTGTCAGAAAAATCTTTCTTATGAGATGATAGCTTTCACTCTTTATGTGAAGGTTGAAAAGGGGGAGGGGGGGATGGGTCAGGATAAATGTAAGCTGTGTGTTACAAGGTATGTCAAAAAAAAGTAAGAAAGAAGTGTTACATGGTTTATAGAAGACCCCTATTCAGCTTGCTTTGCATGGTTCCACTATGGTATAGCTTTTAAGATAGGTTGTTATCCATCGAGGTAAGCGTGCTGAGATTCAGGGTAAACAGAGGAGAATACGTTGATAGACGAGTGAATGCTGCATGGACAAGTTAGAACCTTCCTCAACTAATGAGTGCAACGGAACTCAAATTCGTGTAAGTCAAGGACTCTATGTATACTACATTTAACCACCCACATTGGTGGCTGCAAAGTATCACATATCTTCCACACATATGTCATGATGATTGCATCTCATAATGTTTCAGGTATCACAGAATGCATGTCCGTTCAGCTACTGAACGTCGCCATAATACTCGTAAGCTAAGTACACTAATATACTGTATAAACATAATGTCCCATCTTATTTGATTCTTAAATAAAATCATACTATATTAAACTTTTTAGTAGATACAAGAATACGATACCTTAGCTCAGGCTGTAGCATGTGTCTACTGAGTTAAGGGTATCTGGTTCGATTCCCGACATGGCTGAAAAATGTATCATTGGTGAAATGTGGGTTTACCCTTTCACAGTGAATAATGAATGTTGTGCCTTTCCTAGTCTTAAGTTAGGTTATAAAGCATATGAGGCTACGACAGGCCTAACAAGCCGGTTGTGGAAAATATATGGCTTGAATAAACGAAAATGGCCCAGGCCACAGGCTGGGAATGTTACAAGGTGTATAAAAAAAAAAAAAAATAATGAAAAACAAACATAGCTACAAAGTCAAAAGTTTAGCCCTTCACAAATGTCAAAAGTGACCATATTAGTTTTAAGTATTGTTTCCTAAACTTAAGACATAGATACAACAGAGATTTATCAACAACAAAAAATCTGTTTTTAAATTACTAAGTATGAATGAATGCATATTTTGACAAGCTGTCATTAACTTTTACTAGAAATCCTATGGTATTTGAGATTCATAAAAATCTAAAAAAAACTATCTCGAATACAATAATATGAAGACCTTGAATTGATATAACATATAGTCAATTGGTAAAAGATATTATATAGACTTGTGGTTGAGAGTAACAAAATCACAAAGAAAAACAAAAAAATTGTATCAATATAATTAATTCTTAGAAAAAAAGTGCTTTCTTTGTGGTTTATAAAGTAATAGACATAATAAAATATTATTTATTTGGTAGCGCTTAGCAATTTAAAAAAAATCAATTTGAATAATTTTCCGTTTAACTTAAATTGTGGTTTTAAAGATTATAGGATTTAAATTTAAACCCAAATTTAAGATTCAAATTTTAGAAATATATAACACTTTATATTTTACAAGAGAGCTGGGATTTTTTCTCCTCCCCCCCACAGAGTCATAAGGGGTACGTTGGTTTGGGCACAACCCTCGACTGACAACATTACATGAAAGTAAATATGTTTCTTCCTATGGTGACCCAACTCTAAAATAAGGGGTCCATTGCCATTTCGTGGAGTGTTGCCAGGATGCACAAAACTTATTAAAACTGTTCTTGCAATAAATTATCCTCCACTTAGTCCTCATTTTACCAATTATAAATAAGCTCTGTATGTATTGTTTCTTTAGTACTCGATCAATGAGTGTCCTACTGAGTGACGAGAACAATTCACAAGTACAGTTTAGACACACTTTGCTTACCCTGGCAACAAACCACATCATTCCAGTCATTTTGTGTTGTTTGTTTTTAGTTTGAGGTATTCAACATGCACTTTCTGAACCAACTGATTATATCAACACACAAATTAACTTAAATCTATAACAAACACAGCACCAAAGCTATTAATTCATCAGTTTGAAAGGAGAAGCCCCAATCTCACTATAATGCATTTTACGGCCATACCGGCAATCGAATTGGGGACCTTTGGATCGAGTTAATGTTTGTATCAAGTGAACTTTTCTATAGAGAGAACTATATCGGCTCTAATTGTGTTGGTCATTCAGGAAGACGACCTTGGCCAGACTTCTTCAAGAGCTTTCACCAGAATAACCGTAAAGGTCACAAGAAACTCAAGGTCTCAAATCCCAATTCATCAGACGTTTACAAGTTCACGGTACAGCACCAAAGCGACACCTGTTGTCCACCCAAGGTCAGGGGTGAATAATACAGCAATGTGAAATGGTATTTTAGTGTTTAACAAAACATCTAATTTGAAATTCTTCAAAATTTAAAACAAAAATTTGATGTTTATTGAGTTATGGTTCAGAAGCACCTCCACTTCTCCCTCACCCCTTTTTAGGTACAATTCATACTAAAGGATAAGGGGTAGTTTTGTTAGGGAAATGCATCATAATTCATTTGAGCAGCAGGAAGTTCAAAGGAGGATAGATAATTATTCTGACTAAAGCCAATGAGGGATCAAACTACGTTTTTTGAGACATAAAGCAGAATAGCGCTCACCCAAACTCGTGAAGCGAAATACTGAAGTAAAAGTAGACGATTTATATTTTAAATAGCCTACAAAGGTAAGGCAGAAAAAGAGTGCACAATTCAAATTGTTATAGTTTTAGTACAACCAATCAGACGTTAGCAATGGCCCAACACCTTGATTTGTGCAGTCTGCTGTGACTGCTATACTCCCTGCGGAACTTATCCTCCCAAAATGCAACACACCATAACCTCGACTTTATGAAGGAACTAGTCGCATTCCTACGGTGTAGTTATGTTTTCAAATACCGGCAGTTCTCTTTGTTAACATAACTTGGGAGGCCAATGTGAGCCACAATGGCGTGTAGAGAGAGTGGAGAAACATTTAGGAGAAAACCACCCTCCATTCATCGCGACCGTGATTCAAACCTCAATCAATTCATCCCCTGCAATCTAAAAACATTGGGCGAGAAAGGAACTTGTGTGTTACCTTCTTAAGAAAAAAATAAATGAGCAGAAGAGCCTTCTGAAAAAATTTCCTTGTATATGTGTTGGGGGCGCCACTGTCAGTAGCTTTCCTAACTTATCAATCGATACCTTCTGTATACATAGCTCCAGTTGAGTCGAAGATTGACAATTAATGTTAAAACTTGTACAGGACTTAGGAAATCTGTCCACACTTACTGCCCCTTCCTGTATATTATTATGTTGGTTAGATATTATATTTTATTCTTACAGAAATTCATTTTTGATTTGGTGGACGGAATACCAAAGAACATGGATGTCAAAGTCGAAGAAAATAACATAGATAAAAATGGTAAGGGTTTTTAAATTTGTTGCTATTAAGACAAAATTGTACTGTCTGACATGCACATTTAAAGTTAAACCAGGAGAAAAGTTGATCAATATTATTAAGCCTATGCAATTCCCAGCAATTTTCGATTTCAAATGTAATTCTAAGAAGAGTCGGATCAAAATTTGAAAATAGTTTGGATTCGTATTTGCTTAAAATGTTTTGAATCTTAATATATGAAAGATTCATAAATCGGATTTAAAATTCCAAATCCCAAATAGAAGTCAAGATTTGAATTTGATTGAATTCTAATCAAAGTCAAAACCTCTTGTTATTTAAGAGTAGAAAAGGCTTGGCTAAAATTCTGTAGATGTGTACATCAAACCAACTTTTTTGAAAGTACATAACAGTTAAAATTTGTTTCCCATTATTACAGTAAAAACAAGTCATAATTATCATTATTCGAGTCAAGATGACCTGTCCATACATCAAGATAAACAACATCATGTCAAAGATAAAGACAAGCTTCTGCGATGCGATTGTGGGATGAATGAGCCTCATATATGCGAATGTGGTGCCCAACATAACGGTAGCCCCCACTTAGAACCAGACAACAGATTCATGAGAGGGTGCAACGCAAGGATACCAGAACGGGTCGAACTCTACTATTTCGATCATGGAAACTCGGGGTATTTTCCAAATTAACTTTCTTAAATGGTAAAATCCAACAAAACCAAGTCGTTTACATTTATTTATAAATTTAGTAGACTCCAGCATAATTTTATCAAGCCTCTCCCCAACACCTCAAATGTATTTATATATATATATAGAGAGAGAGAGAGAGAGAGAGAGTCTCATCCACTAGCAGTAAATATTTTAACAACTACCATAAGTGAAGCTTGCCTTGCCACGGGCATATTTCAGATATTACTGCACAACGGATCGGCCTCCACACATTGTCACCGAAAGGTTCATAGAAGACACAGACGCTTACGTGACCAGGTTTTGGGCGGAAGTGTTTGGGACTCTTCACATTGCATTTGCTTTTATTATAGCCTTCATACTCCAGTTGTTTAGGTAACATAAAAATACATTGAGCTATCAACAATAAGTGGTAATATTAAAATTAATTCTATGCATTTAAAAGAGGTGTCTGAAATATAATACACCAAATTTGCTGTGCAAGGTAACAGTCTTACCTTAAGGGATTACACCATGGCATTATCTTAAACGATACACCATAGTGTAATCTTTAGAGGAAGAACTGCTAGCTTTCAGAGAAAACAGTATGTTCTAGACTTGCTTAATTTCAGGTTAAATCAAAGGTAGACCCACCTACAGAATGTTCAAAATAAAATCAGGGCCCAAACGCAGTGTTTCAAACTCTTGTATTCAAAATGTGCATCACCAGCTGCTATGCATAGTTTCAATAAATAAAAGTTTACTAGTCGGTGAGCAGAAATATGCATTTTGAACACAAGATTTTGAAATACTGTTGTGTTTTGGGACACCCTCTTATATAAATAGCCCTAAGATTTTGTTGATATAGGGACATTTGTGACACCTTTACTACCTAAAAATAAACTTATAGAATTGAAATATTTAAAGTCAAATCATACAATGTTAAAATTAATTAAATTAATTAAACAGGATGAAGAGAGTAAATGGAATAAAAAAAGCAGCACCCTTATTACACTAATATGAGAATTGATATCTAGCCTCTGCAAAAAAAAACAACACCTACAGTTTAATTTTCATAAGAGACTTATCTGAAAGCTAGAAATGTTACTAGATATACTTTCACACATGCATTACGCCAGGTCATGTGAACTGCAGGTCACATTTGATAGATATTATCAATAACTATAAAATAATATGATAAAACGTTATTGATGTTAATCACAAAAAATTATGTTTGTATATTCTAAAAAGTTTTCCTCACCTAAATTCTAATGTAAGTTTACTGGCAATTAACACGTATGCATTGTAAGTAGACTGTTGACTTTAACTATGTAGTCCACTGAATCTTTGTCTGTAAGGAAGTGTGTTCGTGCCCCATCTCTAGATTCCTGCTGTACAGCCTGATTCGCTCGCTTTTAGTAGGACTCGTCCAACTGACGTCAGACTACTTCTTCAAGCCCATACTCACCATTTTGTTCAACGGGATCATCCAGCCCATCTTCATCCTCCTGTACAACATGGCCACCTCGTTCAGAGACCTTTGCGAGCCCATCGCACATGCTGTGGGCTTCTTCCTCAGGGAGATGGCGCACCCCGTCAGGGCCTTGCGGCTGGTGGAAATCAACAAGAACTACTGCGGTCCGACTGTAGACAGAGGCACACGTTGCCAATGCTGATGAACTCGATGTCAACATTTGTCTCTCATATGAGGATATTAATTAAATACACTAATTTTTAATCCTACTTGCACTACACGAGATTACCCTGAGGAATAATCGTTTTCATATTTGCTACCAACATAAATTGGGAAAATAGGTAAAAACGTAGATCTTTGTAAGACATTTAAGTATTTTTGATTTTATTTTTAGATATATATGGCCGATTAATAGGCTCATAATAAATGTTGGTGACTATAGTGATGTGCGAACATAATTTTTAAGTTTTAACTATTTTGGAATGATATTTAAACCAAACAATGCATGTCAGCGAGGTTAAGAAATGTTCATTTTAACAATATGTTTGCAACAAATAATTTCTCTAGAAATTATTTTTATAGAAGTTTATATATTTTTAAACATTTATATTCACATCAAAAAATAATCAATTTTTTGCGAGTGTGATTTACAAAACTATTTTAGAATACTTTTTAAATATACACAAATATATCTGTATGTAATATTTTAAATCTAATAAATATACTAAAGAAACCAGATATTACTCTGCTTTCATAACATTTAATTCCGACCGGCCTCGTGGTATAGTGGTCGGAGCCGCTGTCTGCTATCCTAGAGGTCTCAAATTCAATTCTCAGCTGATACCCGGGGATTTTTCTCAAAGGGGAAATTAATTCCCACTTTTAGCTAGGTTTGGTTAATTAAGCTTAATTTATGTTAAGATCTTCAATGGCTTCATCTCATCTTATGGAAAGAGCCATAATAAAAGACAACAATGAAGGTACACTTCCTATACCCCGACAGGTAGCAGTTTTCCTTGATAAATTACAGGTATACCCACACTTACAATAGGTTAGAATACAGACCACCATTAGCTCGAATATCTCCGGTGCAACTTGAAGCAATGCATTAGTTGTGTCGTTAAGGTGCCATATCTGTGAATCAAGGGCAACTTCGGGGCACGGTGGCAATTTAAAAGCACTGTAAGTCATGATATGCCTGTATACTATGGCCCTATCTTACTAAAATGTATTAGTAAGGGGTCAAGTTCCATTTTAGAGGCACTTGATAATATATTCTAGCACAATTTTTAAGATAGTTTTAAAATTGCACCAAAACTTCAATTAGGAGGTCAAACAATACAAATGGGAGAGCAAGTTTTGAGTCTATATAAGTTACTATAATAATCATATTTTCATTTATATGAAGTATTTAACATGCACTTTCTGAACCTACTGATTATACTGAGCGAGAATTTTTACAAGCAGAGTGAAAGATCCTACCAATTTTACCAGGAAAGATATTTTTTACATGGCACAATCAACACAGGACTGATGGCTTTACTTAATCTCTGAAAGAAGTTGTGCTATGGATTTTTATAGCTAAAAAAAATCAAGGATAAAATTGTTAAGCCCATTAAATTTATATACTATAAAATTAAAACCATCTAAAGGACAAGAGATGTAGGAAAAAAAAAGTGGCAAATTATTTGATACCTACATAGAAGTGTTTCGAATAATTTGAAATATGACACCTGGACAAGGGAATCGAACCCAAGACCTTTCTTTGGCTTATCATGGCAATTCTCTAGCGTTGAGTTACCGAGGAATTGTTCCACGCTCAAGAATTATTCTTCACTCATATTATAAGGTTTCACCTTTCATATATACATAATGGTATAGTTTTGCTTTCTTCCATACTGTAATGTTTGACAACAGGTTTATTAGGGAATTTTCGAATAATTGAATACATCTGATGTTGTGAAGATAAGAAAAAGGAACGAGTAAGGAAAATAAAAAACAAGTAAAACAATAAATAAATAGTTAAAATGGTTAACTCTGTATGACTTAAAGAGTCTTTAATGTGAAGTATTCCAACAGCTGGCGCTTAGTGCAATGCACACAACAATCAATATCCTCGATAGGTTGACAGGACCTTGCCAACAGCTCGCTTCCTGGGCCGACAAACCCTTGGCACTATCCCAAAAAAAATATATATATATACATATATAAACAAAAACAAAAATTCACTGGTACAAATAAAGCTATGAACTATAATGAATTAACATGAACACTTATTGAAAAGGTTTTTTTTTTTAAAGTGTCAAGAAACCACTTTAATACATTGTACCGTAAACATTAAAATAATCTTCAAGTATTTTTAAGAAGGAATACAATGTGTTTTAATTGATTCTTTTTAAGAACATTTTGACACAAAGGAACATCTATATTCACTATAAATATATATTTCCAAGGTCATACTAAAAATACACAAAATAGCATTGTTTGTTCAAAGAAATTAGAGACACTGGATAATTCACCGGAAGATAGTAGAACATGTTCTAAGTTTATGCACCAACATTTAATTCTTAGAAACAAGAGGGGCACAGATATATCCTTTCATAAATGAGATACTAATCACATCTTTTATTATATCCAAAAATTAAAAAGAAACAAGAATTACCTTTTAAGAGCGTGCATCATTTTGCCAATCGACTCTGTGACACAATTGGCTATAAATAGTAAATTTACACCAACACTAATGAATTTGGATCACTTCAGAATCAACATTAATGGAAATAAAGAATCAATAGAAGTTCCTAAAATTGAACAATGTTAAAATGTTAAAATGGTATTTGGATTAAAACTGCATAAAAAAGGTCATTTTTGAGCATTTTAAAATGGCTTCAAATATAAAAATTGTGCACAAATCTTTATTCTGTCTTAATAGAGAGATACTATAGTTATTAATGAGAAACTTTGTCCCCTATCATTACAGCAGAAAATTTTGAGTAATTATTCAAATATGAATGCACTGCACACATTACTGGCATGTCTTTTCTTTTCCCTTTTACTTCCATGCCTTGTGCACGCACACACACTCAAACGCAGGCACAAGCAGAGTTGGGTCTGATATGATGAACACTCTTAAGAAGAGAAAGTTATACATTTCCTTCCCCCAAGAATTAGAGGTTGCACAGCTATTTCAACAATAAAGTAATTTCCATTAAATTTTCTGNAAATTTCCATTAAGACTTTACATCTAACCAAATACGACCATAGAAGATAATTCTTAAAATTTACAATAGCATAATCTGCTTTCATAAAAATCTACAAAACATTTATAGCCTTACTCATAATAGAAAATACTGCCCGCCAAAAAAAAAAAAACAATAATAATACAAAACTTGGAATTATGATCATTTTAGATGTTCCCCAAGCAGGTAACTCACCAACACAACCTCACAAAGAAAATATGAAAATATATGAATTTTATTTTTTTACATCTGTATTGAATTTATTTACTAGTAATGAAGCTTGAATAAAGCTCATTAAAATAATCACATAAATTTCATTGGAAAATAGTATGTTAACACATTTATTTGTTGGGGAGACTTATTAGCTCCTTACTGTTGCAAAATGTTTGTATGTTTAAATATATAACAATGTTGATTATATGAAACTTTTCAAAACACCCCCTCATAATTATTTCAATTAACTCGATATTCCCCTAAAACAAAAGCCATGTTGTGAAACAGTGCACCAGATAGTCTAGTATGGTATTACTTTGGTTAACACTCTTGCCAGACCTTGGGATAGTGCCGAAGATTTAACCTTTAACCCTCAAAGTAGTTGTGCTTTGGTAAGGAACATTACAGATCTCACAAGGTAAATCATTCTTTTGTATGAGAAGTAAGAAGTTTCATGAACACCTTCACTCTAATATTCATCATTTTTAAGGTGTAAAATTAGGTAAAACAATTTTACTTTAATATACTATACATAATTATATCTAACCTTTTATTCAAGTTATGAAAACAAGAGGATTCTTTACTAAAGGTAACAATTACTAGGCATTAAGTGTATACCAACTTACACTCTGTTTAGGCTGAGAGGTAGCCAGCTTACCTTGAATTATTCCACTATGGCATAGCTTATAAGATAGGTCCATAGTGTAATCTGTCAAGGTAAGAATGAAAGATAGCCACCTTACCTTGACAAACTAGACTATTGCCCTATCTTAAAAGCCACAGCACTGTGAAACAACTTAAGATAAGCTTACTACCTTTTAAGAGGGGTGGGGGAGGGGACAATACACGAGTGTAAAAAAAAAAAAAAGTTGAACGAATTATACACACTTGAATGAGGAAAAAGGGGAAGAGTTTTTTATATGCATAGCTGTTTCTAGCCTGTGGACTGGGTGAGTTTTTTTTATCCAAGCCACGTTGGTTTTATAGGCCTGTCATAGCATCATATGCCTTTATAATGTAACTTATGACAGACACATCCAGTCCACAGCTGTTAATTCATCACTATGAAAGGGTAAACACACATTTCATCAATGATGAATTTTTTGGCCATGCCGAAAATCAAATCCAGGATCCTTAGCTCATTTAGACACACATGATACCGACCGAGCCATAGTGTTGGACGAAAGAGAGAGAGATTAGTGAAAATAATGTTGGAGAGCTAAAGGGTACAAGAACAAGGTCACAAAGGAGAACAAGAAGTTGGTGGGAAAGAGGAGATTGTTGAGGGAGCGCAAGCAAAGTAAAGTGAAGAAGGAAGAATGCCGGAGAGAGGGAGGGAGAATGAAGATGATAATGATTAAATTGTTAAATATGATAGACTTCATCCTTGTAACTCAGGCATTACAAAACAAATAACTTCCAAGATGTTTAAAGTAGCCACAAGATTATCAAGTGAGATTCGACTTGGTGAATTGCAACAGTTACCAAGTAAAGTTTTTCAATTACAAAATCATTGTGATTACTCGTAAACTAGCTAGTGATTTACACTTTAGTGAGAGGGTGTTCATGTAACTATTCACAAACAAGAATATATCCATCCTTCCGACAGATTCTCCATATAAAACTGAAAATGATTAAGAATATAACTAAGGATAAACATTGTTTGCAAGTGTTTAAAAAAAAAATGCTTAGGCCCCAACCTAAATACCGCAACTTTGGTGGCACAACAGCCACAAAACTTAACTTCCTACATATATATTTTACAAAGGACAACAAATACAGGAAGTGGTGCTCAAAAATGTATCACGAAGTAGCTAAAATAAAATGATAGATAGTGTTAGTTTGTTTTACCAATATCTGATAGCAATATGTTACAAAAAAACAAACCAAGAATACAATTTTTTTTTTAAAACATCTAATTAATTGTAAAATCATCCCATCCACATTCACCTCAAACTCGTCCAATATAACCAATTAAAAAACCAAAGTTCACAACACTTCTGTGCTTTGTAAGCTGACAACATCGGAGGAGGCCTGAATCAGTTTAAGTCACTAGAGCACGTCACACATTAAAGTAATGGTTCACAGCCAGAAATAACAACTGAAACAACATTAGCTCAGTCAGTGAAATGTTTGTATTTAGATTAGATTAGATTAAGTTAATGGATGGTGGGTGACCTGGTGGTTTAGGGGGTAAGGAGGTGTCAGACTTCTGTACTGACGGCCGGAGTTCAATCCTCGGTCCCGGCACAGATTTATCTGATTTCCAAACCCTTCCTTTACTTCTGACAAGACGTGTATTAATCACAACTTGTGAATGTGTGGAATGCCAGGCCTCCACCGTGGTTCGGATCCCACGTTAAACTGTATTTTCATCTCACAATCACCCTATCATTACACATTAGTGTAAGTGCGTATAACCCGAACGGGTAGTAAGACGCGGTGCTAATAATAATAAGTTAATAGGTTCCAAGTTCGATTCCCGGCCAAGCTAAGATCTATTACTGTAATTGGGCTTGTGTCCTAAAGAGGTAAAAGTCACTCTTAAAGGAGTGACAAGAATGGATAAGATGAGAAACGAAAGGGCAGAAGGAATGTTTATGGAGGAACAAGTACAGGATGTGACTATGGTGGCATAGCCATGTGAGGTGAATGGAAGAAAAGATAAAGTTTTTCTTATATTAATAATTTAGTTAAATCCCCAATGAAATAAATCGTATTGACTAAGAATACAAATTAAATCGCAAACTGGTAATACAGATAAACTGAATTGTTTCAATTGACATAAAAATAAATCTAAAAAGTAGTAAAAGATTAAAGTTTAAAATTAAATTTAGTTTCCAGCAGTAAACCAAAACTTTTTAGATCTAGACAGCACCAATTCAAAATTTTAAGTATCAAATATTTGAAACGCTCCAATTCACAGGCACATTAGGTTCATTGTTAAGAAACACTCAACAAATTCCCTAAAACCTAAATCTGTTACTCAAAACAATCCTTCTAGGTCAATGAGTTTGTTCCAGTTCACAAAGTGCACTAATAGTGTTATATAAAAACTAGGTTAAATAAAGTTAACATGTATTTAAGAACAAGGCTTTTTTTTTGCCAATAAAAAATACATTAATCAATTAAAACTATTATCACTACAACAGAGAACAGAAATAAAATAGTAAAATTATATATCTAAGTTGGACAAACCTAAAATCTAGTAACACAGATAACTAATGCTTCCAATCACAAAAAATATATATATATTTTGAGCACGACACGTAGGATATTAAGATGGAAACTAAACATAGCATAGGTAAAAAATATTGAGGTTGATTAAGTTACATAAGCCACTCGATGAAAGTAGAAACTCGAAAGCTTGTTGAAAGATATACATTTTAAATAAATTCAAAATAAATAAGGTAGAGGAAATAAATAAATTTCCCACAAAAGCTTTGGAAAGGAATGAATATGCGTGCAGAGGTGATCGATCACTTCCAGTGCACGGAATTACACGCTCATTCACATACCTACACTATATTTACATTAATTATTGTTTTTTTTTTCAGGCACCTATTCTGAGTGGGGTTACCAGTGTCAGGGACTATACTTATAAGGAACTCCAAATAACTCCTATCTAACCAGCTTTTGCACCATTGGAAGACCAAATTTCTACCTCATCTGGATTCAAATCAAAGTTACTCTGCGAGGTTTTATTGGTCATCATATGTAATTTTTTTTTCTCCTTAGTATCAATTTAAAGAAAATAGGTATAGTCAAAACATCATTAACATTTATGAGTAAAAGTTAAAAAGGTTTTAATATTCAATTTTCAAGTGAAAATAGTATAAACGGAAGAAAGACGAAAAGTTTGATATAACATTTTGTAAATACTTTAAGAAATGTTTTGTGACAAGAATTTAATTCTTAATATAGACAGAGCACACAAGCAGTAAAAAACAAACATAAAAAGTACAATCAGCTCAATTAATTAATCAGAATCAGTTTTGTATATTAATTACTGTAGTCTGGAGAAAGATTTGTATACACCAAAAGAATTATAGCCACCAAGTTCTGAATACGAAGCAGAGCGTATTAATTGGAACTAATTAAAAACGTGAATGATTTTCTTGAAATATGTATTATGAATTAATAGTAATTAAATATTTCCGTGATGAGAAATGCTACAGTAACAATTTTATAAAGATATGATATATTACATATATTTAATTTCAATGGTAAATAATGCTTATATAAGATTTTTTCAGTGACTGGCTATTAGCAGCTTGAATATAAAACCAAAGGGTTTAGGATGAAGGTTGAATTTTAAGAAAACTCTACGAGCAATTGCCAGGAGAGAAGAGAATATACTACGCTGCGAAAATTAAAATCACAGGCCTCCTGGATCATAGTCAAGAATTCCAAACTGAACAGCTAACTCTTTACTATAGAAATGATCTACTGTTAATTAATAAGAAAAATTGTTTATACAACAAAGAAATAATAATACATGATTTAAAAAAAAATAATCTTACAACACTATAATACTTTTCAATATCTAATTTTTTTTATAACAAAAGAACAACAACCAATCAACTTATACACACCCTTTCTACTGGTCTCTAGATCCTTTGAACTAATTCACAACTAACATATTGATAAAAAATAAAACACGATTTATAAACTTTCAACTAAGCCGACAAAATCAATTTTTAAAAAATATGTATAAACTGTAATCACTAAAAAAAACCCCACTAAGAAAATGTTATTTTAAACAAAAACGAAAAATAATTAGATACTTTGGATTTAAAAGAAAGAAAAAGAAAAAAAAAAGAAAGAGGTTTGTTTTAATCAAGTAAACCTTTTAAGAAGAGTTAGACTATAACAAAGACCCAACACAATCATTTAATCGCCAAGACATTGAACCTAACGCACTGAGCAAACATAAGGTTCACCAGTCCAAAGTCTACTGGTTATTAAAGCCACACACAGCTATCTCTCACACGACAAGACTAAAAAAAAAACGTGCCTGGATCCACCAGAGGGCCACCAGCAAACACTACAGGAACCCGAAAATGTCACAAACGACAAAAGTGCAACACAAATCAAACAAAAAAAGAATCATCAACGAGAGTAAAACAAAAGACAACCAATATTTCTTTAATATCGCAAACAGGGCTGTGGACTGGTACATCAAGCCTTGGACTTCGACTCCTCTATTTTTCTAATGTCCGCCTCAAGCTCCTTCATAAATAGCTAAAGTATATTAATTAGCTTCTTTGATATCATGAATTTATATTTAAATAAATTTGTCAATCCGAATTACAAATTTTGGTCCTAAATATTGTTATAAGACTATAACGTTTTATTTTGAAGCCAGAGTATGTATATTTTTACTGATTGCAATTCCACCCAAAATTCTTTCCGAATCAGACCCCACAGCCCTGATTGCAAATCCCAATTTTTCACATAAACAATAGCGGTGAGGGGGTTAGAGGGAGAGAGATTAATAATTTTAAAAGGCACCCTATCAAAGCAATTAAATCAAATCTGTGACCAAATGCAAAATCAATTTGCAACTTAGAATAAAAACAAAACATTCAAAAGGTCCTTTTCGACCCCTTTTCAGATAATGTGTACATGTTAATGGCAGTTTTCAGAGTTCTTCTAGGTCATGGGAGAAGCCCTCAGTACAGCAGACAATGCCTAGATTAACTACATATACAATATGTAATAGGGAGGGATTTACATCTCTTTCACTAGAAGTTAGTTTAGCTTTGTAATCTGTATATTTATAATACATAACATTTCTTATATATAACAGTGAGGCAATAAGTAAGCATTTCCATGTGTATGTTTTTTTTTAACATTAATTAATCAAGGATATAGTTATAGTTTCTTTAAATAAATAACTAAGTATTCATCAATCCAGTCGTAGAATATCGGCACAAAATCCAAGTGATCTGCCTTGCATATTTTACTCATCTTCAAATGACTGGAATCTATATAAGTTATTGAACTTTCAACTATGGAGGGGTGATGACATGCATTCAGTGACTAAATACGTAACTCAATTTACTGCCTATTATATCACTAACCTTAACACATTATAAAGCACTGCACTACCATTATGTGCAAACAAATACATTTTATGTTCAGATCAGCTGCATTATTACAAAATACAGCAGATATATTGTTTGCTGACTAATTCAGCACAGGTGCAACACATTCTTGGAGCAGTCCGCACACATTATATGATTAAAATTATATTTAAAATAAAAGGCCTGTTGGTAATGAAAGATGCCAAACAAATAAGATTAATTTCACAAGTTGTGCAAAATAACAAATAAGAAACCAACCAAGCAGTTTAATAAAGGTCACAAGTGATAGGCAACATATCTGATACAATTGTTTTGAGAAAAGAAACCCCCGACTTTTCCCTGCTCATGTGCACCCCTAAGCTACGCGCGCCACTTGGAAATGCCCACTGTAATCGCCCGACAACAATAACTTTAACAACCACTCCCATCTGTTATTTAGTGTACAATCTGCTCGGTACAACTCCTTGCGGTGCTGCTCTCGTCCACACATTTTGCGTCTTTGTCCTTGTCGAGTATGAGGTCCGCCTTTAAATGGATCCTCTCTTCCACATCACCCACCTCATTAACGTCGGAACAAACCGCCTTATCCGTCTCGGTTTCAGTGTCTTTCGCGCACGAATGAGAGGAAGTACCGCCGCCGCCCTCGAAGGCAGACAAACTTTCCGAGTGACTCTTGTTGTACTCTGCCGCTTGCTGAGAAGTTTCCGTATCGTCCGAAAGCACTTTCAAAGCGACTACAAGATCTTGAAGTATTTCCGTTTCTTTGAGATCGATGAGTTGGAACCGGTGGTTGAACAGAGTGAGATGCGCAAACACACAGTTCAGGTGAGCGTGCAGGTTCAGTAACACGACTTCTCGGAAGTGACAGTGGTACAAGTGTGCCAACACGTGAAACAAAAGACGGAGAATTTTACGAACAATACTTTCGAATGAGCTTGGGAACTCGTTTGCTGAAAATAAAATAAATAATGAATTAACATCGGTTATAGAGAAACTCAATTTTTGTTCCAAATTCTCTATTATTTATAGAACATTTAAGAGGACAAATAATGACATGCCTCTTAAGCTCTGGTCTATAACCTTTAATGGTATCCAAGAGTTCATTTTTTTTAATCCCATCGAGGGATTAAAGTAGATAAAAAAAATTCAGGCAACATGCAAGTTGTTAGGATTCAACTTTAAGCATGAGGTCTCAGGAGTGTTTAATGTCTGAAAATAAGTATTTATCTACATGTATCAATAAGGAAAGCTATGTATACTCACCATATTTGGTGGGGAATATTGACTCGTCACTGATAGTCTTCTGTGTGAAGGTCATGACATAGTCAATGTACTGTGGAGCTGCTACGCGAGTCTTCTTGCCTTTGTCATCAAACCAAAGGTAGGTCCTGCAACCACAATACTCCAACATTACAGCACAAAACACTAGTGATTAGATCAAAGATGGCAAAAAATATATGGCATNCCCCCCTCCCCCCGTGGTACTCAGACAAGATTTGGATCGCACGCTGAGCCAGACATGAAAATTATACACACTAAATAAAGTTTTTCACAGCGTTGTATTATTTTTTAAAGTCAAAATTCGATAGCCTTGTCATTCACATGTCACAATGAACTTTGTGAAATCAATGGTTTGAAACTGTCTTGTGTGATTTTGAAGATAACATGCTATGAAACGAACATACATATCTTGGTTAGCAAAATGCAACAAGTTTCGAACTATGCCTTATGGAAAAACGATTATGTAATTTTTTAATTTTAGCATTTATATAATAATTTTGTATTTTTACCTCCAGAAAATTACTTTCAATGTTTTATATTTTAAGTTAATTACATTAATATTGTCTGAGAAACTTTCTTTGACAATTTAATCAATTTTACTCCATTAAAATTTAGTTATTATTAAATATGAGTGGTTCATTACATTTAATAATATTCAACAAGCTTTGATTTTTATATACTCATTAAAAAAAGCTTAAATAAGAGGTGAGAAACTGGACTAGTTTAAAATTTAGCTAGCCCTTAAGAGCGTTCATCTTAGTAGACCTAGCTCAGCTCCCGACTTACATCTGCATTTGTGTGTGTGCGTGCAAGGTATGGTAGTAAAAGCAAAAAGAAAAGACCTACAATATGCCAGAAATGTGTGCAGTGCATTTGTATTTGAACAATTACTCTAAATTCTCCGCGGTGACGATGGGGGATAAAGAGACAAAGTTTCTTGTTAATAACTAAAGTATGTCCCTATTATGACAGAATGAAGATTTGTGTACAGTGCTTATCTGTGAAGCCATTCTAAAATTGTAAAAAACGGCCTTTTCAATGCAGTTTTTATCCAAGTATTTAATATTTCAACAATGTTCAATATTATTAACTTCTATTAATTTCACATCTCTATTAATGTTCAATCAGAAATGATCCACATGCAATAGTGTTTGTGTAAATTTATGATTTCTAGCTGATTGTATCAAAGAGTTGATTGGTATGTGATGCATGCTTTTATAATCTATTCACGGTAGGAATTACTCTCTGAAAGGTCTTTTTTCCTACCAATATCCTACTATATAATAGATTTCTGGTACGGAAAAAGGCCTTTCAGAAAACAATTCCTACGGTGAATGGACTTTAAAGTGGCATACTGGTTGAAAAAGTCTCGCTATCCCTGGACTATATCGTAGTCTTTTCCCTGTCACATATTGTATTTAGATTAGTGAATTAGTAGTTTCGTGAAGCTGCACATGATCAATGTTTCCAGTGAAGTTTAACAAACCAAGGGAATTAATGTTCTAAAATACATGTGAGAAAGACAATCAAAATGAGTGCTTGTAAAACCATGGCTAGTAATATACAAGTGTGGAGGAAAAAATGCTTTCTTAAAGAGGGGAACTGAAAGAACTCTTATTTTAAAAGTCTGGTGCATACATGTCTTTTATAAAATAATCCATGACCATTGTTTAAAGAAAACAATGGATGTATAAATGTAAAGGTTAAATACTTATCTTTATAACATCCTAACTCTTATCATATTATAAGAGAATGAACCTGTATATTGAAATTAACTTTTAAAATACCTTTCTCTCTTTTTTTTTTTTTGTGCATATTTATCTATAGAGACAAGATTTCTTTTTTTCTGGGACTAATTTATAAGATTTTGTATTTTAAAAATATGTGTATCTTTATCTGAATAACAAATGCATGATTATCAGTTCATTTTAATCAGAAGGTTAAGTCATATTAAAACAATGGTAACAAAAACATTCCGCTAGATTATTTTTTCTAATTACAGTACTTATAATTTAATACATGATTAAATAAATATCCAGTTCACCTAATTATGCCCTAGCCCCTATTAAGCTAGGTTTATCCAGTCTAACTATCGAGCTAGTTCTATCCAGTCCACCTCATTACACCACATCCCTATAATGAGCTAGTTATATACAGTCCACAGTTTTTACAGGAAAACTTTTTTGGTCAATGTTTCTACAGGAGCAATATTTGATTTAAAGAGTTTAATTTTCTTCACATGTTGATATCAACAGTTGTTGAATATGTCATGAGCATAGCAGCATTAGATGTGAGACTTTTTAAATTAGGAGAAAAAGTTGTCGTTAAATTCCAGGACACTCTTGACAGATATTAAACATTTGTTGAGGTCACCACGTGAAGAAAATTATATTTTATGTTTGTACTGTATAAATATTTTATTTATTTTGGCCAAAAAAGTTTTGTTTGTAATAAATGCCTTAACACTGGCCTTTTGCTCTCACTCCCTTCCACCTCAACTTAAAGAAAAACCCTCTATTTTACATTTTCACATCAAAAGCAACATTTTGAACCTACTAAAATTCAAATAAAAATTTCTTTAGGGTGTTATTTATCACAAAGTTTCAACAAACTGGATCATAGATATTTCAAAAACCAAAATGGTTTTACTGTAGTTTGTGTCTATCATTCAATATCAAGGTATATATATTTTAGTTTAAAATGTATCAAAAAAAGAAATGAATCAGCAGAGATTAAATAAGGAATGCCGTACCTTAGACCAGGTCCAGTCATATCCGGACATCCAGACATGGTGCAAAACTCCGATATGGTGCCATACACTAAGTTGATGTGGTCGAAAAACGCGATTGCTAAAACAAACAAAAATAAGGGCAAGTTTTAATGTGGGACAAAATATAAAATACAGTAGGGTTTTGTTAATTTGAGGTAGGGAGAGACCTGTGCCCTTTCGCATCACCACTGATATGAGCATTTATATTCACTAATGGGGTACCTGGCAGTCTTGGGATAAGGTGTAAGAATGTGGTGTTAGAGGTCTGGGGTTCAAATATCGGTCCCGACACAGATTTATCTAATTACAAACCCTTCCTTCCCCTCTGGCAAAGTATGTGCTTTCACGCTTTGTGAATGTGTGGCATACCAGACTCCCACCGTGGTTCGGGACCTGCAATAAACTGTGGGTCCCCTCTGCTTTCCACTACCATCATTCTCACGTATTATCCTACCATCTGGGGATACTTTTTTTTAATACATCTCTAATTTGGCCTGGAATCTTACAACTTTAAATCCAGGCTTTATTTACATAATATATATATTTTTAAATTCTTACTATTATACATTATCCAATTTTATTTAATCTAAACAGGTTTTGACTCCTATAGTACCTATATCCGAGATCCAATTTCATTCACCAGTTGGTCCGCCCCAGGTATATTACTTCCCCGGCACCCTCCTCCGCTGGCTACCCCATCAGATCTGGATTCTCATCCCAGTCAGAGTGTGCACCCAGCAGCGGCGAGCATCCCCCTAGCCACCACCTGGGGAGGCACCCTATCGAAGTGGGTGCTCCAACTACACTTAAGCGCAAACCACTTCCTTACTTACTTTCCCTGTTTCTACATTCCCTGAAATTGTTTCTCCTAACCTACCTCTTCCTATTACCCTCCCTTCCCTATCCTATCCTAATCTTATCCTAGTCTTACAACTAACTAACCTAAGTAACTCCTTACTCTCCAGGAATATCCATTGCCCCGATTGAACAAGAGGGCTGCAGAGCAGCTGCCTATCTCCATCTTGACGCCTAGGGCCCTTACAAGACCTAATCCTACGCTTCTTGTTTCCAAGAAGAGGGATCTGCAGTCACAGGTTTCCTCCATGTGTCCCGTTTCTTTCCCATTATTATTCGGCTGGAATGATGATCCCTCGGAATTACCAGGATTACCCCAGTAAAACTCCGGAACCATCAGCCGAACTGGTATGCCAGTTCTACAAGGCTTCATGTTTGCCACTTCCCGGCATCTTTCCTTGTTCCTCATGGAAGGTTGTATACCAGTAGTTCCACAAAAACAACCTTCTCCTTTCCCTATATTCCCCCCCACTGAGACCTCACGTCTGGCTCAGTCCCTATTCCAGTGTTTCTGTCTTCGTCTTCAGCACTGACCTCGGCACTGTCACTGGTCCCTCCCCCCTCTTTCCTTCTCTGGCCTTCAGTCTGTTTAGACTTTGTCTCAGTCCTCGTCTCTCTCTCTCAGTGCCCTTTGCTGCCAGCTTATCTAGGGACCTTCGATGGGCGGGATCTCTCAGGATATCACCCACCAGTCTTCCCGCCACTTCCTGCTGGTTAGGTCTTATCTCAAGCGTATGGGCACATTCCAACACAAGTGTTCCAGGGTACCCACCTCACCACATTCACACATATCAGATTCGACCAATCCCATCTTCCTTAAGGATTCTGGGTACGACCCCCTTCTCCGTGATGAATTGGACCAGACCCGGGGATGGTTCCAGATGTGAGTTATCAATCCTTTCGACCACATTGGGAAAGAGCTGATAAGCCCTCCCAGCGTCTCTGCCATTCCCTCAACATCTTCAGATGTTTCAACTTCGGGTGAGGTGAGGTGAGGTGAGTATCCTAACTTTTTCCCAGTTGTTCTTTCTCTTCCAGTACCCAATTGCCCTCTTCTTAACCAGAAGGTCCAATGGCCACACACCTAGGGTGACATTCAGCGCGTCTGTCGCAACTGTCCGGTAGGCGCCCGTAAGTCTCAGAAGGACATTCCTCTGTATACTCCGAACAGCCCTAGCCGGCACGACGTTGTTCAGTCGCACGCTCCATAGCCAACAATAGAGAGAAGGATCGCGTGGTGGTATGTCTATATTATCCACATGGGCAGGTGGAACCTCCTCCAGCCAATGCTTATATTATTCATAACCCGCTGAGCTCTCCCCATCACTTCCTCTATATGCGCCGTGTAGTTTCTGTTCTCATCAAGAGTGACCGTTTGGCTCCTTCTCAAGTTCTTCCCCTAAACCTTTATTGCAGGATTCCGCACCATTTTCCTCTTTTTTAAGGCAGTGCGTCATGACATGGCCCAGGTCTCTGAACTTGTGGCACCTCGTCACCACGATATAGTCCTTTACGGACACCTCGCTGAACGAGATGTACACCCTGTAGCTATAGTATGATTTTGGCAGGAATAACAGTAAAAGTTAGTTACTAAAGTTACTAAAACCATTTTAATATATTCATACATCAAGTAATGTTGTTTGCAACTGTCACTTATAATAGATATCATCAATACCTATAAAATAACATAAATAATAAAGTGAAATGTTATCAATGTTGGCTGCAAAGAAATATGTTTTAATTTTCTCTAGTGTTCTTCCAATCAAAATCAAATTTAGCAAATTCCTCACCTTTGGGGATACCTCCACCCCATGATTGACCGTGTGCTTGTCCCTCGGTGCCGTCTTGAACTTGGGCTTGAAGCCCTCCACAAATTCCTCCTGTCAGTTTTACCCATAAGTTCTGTTTATACGTCATATCCGTCAACTTCGCCCCCGTTAGATCCCTACCTACATCGAAGATTGTTAGTAGCGGTCTCCTCTTCCTGGGCTCCTCACATATGTCATCATCTTTTTTAACTCCTTGTTACCTACTATTTTTTTGACATCGTCCTCCGTCTCCGTCACTAATCTGACCCCAGTGGGTCTTATGGCCCTAGTTTTGATCTGCTCTTTTGCCGGATTAATCCGTTCCATCAAGGTCTTCTTCATCTCCTCGACCGACTTCCCTTGCAAGGAAGTCACCAACACCGCCTTGTGGTTAGGTCTCGCCTGTATCGCGGTACCCACATCCAACTTCCTCTTCACCGCCCCCATAGACGCCACCGAGGCATCTGGGGATATTCCATTTACCATCTTTTTACTTTTTACTTATGGCCTGGCACCTAAAATTTAATCCAGGCCATGTTTTGCTCCTATATCCTATTCGTTACAATCTTCATTCCTCTTTTATACAATACTATATCCCTAGTAATTGGCATGTGGTGCCATTTCCTTTCTAGATCTTATAGTGCAACTGGTCCGCCCCGGGTATTTTAATTGCCCGGCACCCTCCGCCTCCACTCATCCCCGCGACAGCCGAAAAGAAGCTCACAGCGCCGCGGAGCCGAGTGGCGGCGACGAGCTTCCCCCTATCCGCCACCTGGGGAGGCGCCCTATTGGTGGTAGCAACCAACTACTTTCCAGCGATCCCACTTGAATGCACCCTAACCTAACTAAAACTACCTAAAACTAACATTTCAATATATCCTCTAACTTTTCTATTATCCCTCATCCATCCTCCACATTCTACTCCTACGTCTTCCTTCGGTTAGCCACAGCATCTGGCATCTGGGGATAGTGGAATTCGCCTTAAAGATGTCCCCAGCTCAGAAATTAATTCCTCCATAAGCCAGGAGAGCAGAGGTAAGATAAGGTCAAATGGCCAGATCTAGAGCATTAGCCCCAGACCCCACCATATTCTGAATGTAGCAATTTAGTAAATCGTACAATGAACATATTCCACTAATCCATAACTTATATATTTACGGAATGTTTTAGCACATGCTTCAAGTTTATAGATTTATTTTAGGATGACATTAGCATTATATTCGTCTAAATTGTCAGGTATCAAACAAGTTAGTTGTGCATCCCAACACAGTTTATTCCTCGTGACACCAGTCCTGTTGAAAGTTTGAAAGCGAGTGCGTTGTTACTTACTGTGCGATGCAAGCCACTCGTTGTAGTCCAGTCCAGCGGGCAGGTCTACCAACACTCGCAGGTCGATGTCGGGAAGTTTGCGCTCTAGAACTGCTTCTTCCAAGTAGAGTTTGGGGTCGTCGGGGCAAGGGGTAGAAGGTTCCTTATCTTTTCGTCGGGCTTTCCTGTAACCATCAACAATTGAAACAATTGTATTCACTTTGGATGTGGAAATTACTCTTTGATAATTCTCTGCAACCTTGATAGTTTGTGGGACCCTCACACATGCTGAGGATGAATGCCAATTTTAGGATCATCAATCATAAGTTTTAAGCAATAAAATGCTATACATAGGCCTATTTAAGGTTTTAAAAACACAATAATTCATAAAAACCTGAACTATAATTTTGTTTTAGCCCTGGTAAGATACAAACTTGAAACTTCCAACAACCCAACACAATTAAATTTGAACTACAACTACAGTTGTGACTTAACACGATATTGTCCCAAGCCCTTAATTTGTAGGTCTGATACAATTTTTTAAAGTCGACTCAGTAATTCCAGCAAAGTTTATACGATTCAGTCTGTAGCTCAACTTAATTTTGTCACAGATAATTTTAATTATATTCAAGTAAAAGTGCAGGTAAATGGTTTAACAGTATATTAAATCCTCGAATTACAGATTAATTCGTTCAAGGTTTCAAACACGTTGAAAAAAACAACAACGCGTAAATCGAGTGGTGCTTGAATACGATGTATTTTTGACACGTGTGTTGATTTCAAATATTAATGTTGAGTATGTGGAATAAGAGTTAAGGACAGTATTTGTGCAGTTTTTATAACAAAACATTTTATGACCTAAATTAATCAAATATTTCTCCAGTAAAAATATAAAGAGTTTAATTTTCTTCACGTGATAATATCAATAGTCGTTCAAGAGTATAGCGGCATTAGATGAACTTTTTAAATGAAGATAAATAGTTGTCATTAAATTCCAGGACACCCTTGACCGATATTCAACAACTGTTGATATCACCGTGTGAAGACAATTATAACTTTATGTTTCTACTGGAGAAATATTTGATTTATTTTGACCAGAAAAAGGTTTTTATGCAAAAACTTTAAACTGCCTTCCTTACAGCTCGTTCCCTGCACTCCCACAGGCTCTGCTTAAGAAAGAAAAAAAAAAAAAAACTCTTTCGGTTGAGTCCCCGACCTTCGCAACCTCCACTTGTCCCATACAGACCTGCCACATATCACAAACATGGAGGAAACCCTCGAGAGCCGCTGTCGTAGGAAAGTGTGGTGCTTCTAGAACATTCAACACCGTCAGGAGTGAACGTCGAACCAACGGATCTTACCACGCTGTGGCTCGCTAAGACCACTATAAACAATCGCTTCTCGTTATCATCACGTCACGCTGAGTTATCGGCAGGCGTGTGTATGATGTGTGTGATGAAAACACAAAACACACGAGTACAAAAGAAACAATGGTGTTGATTTCCCACTCGTGCACCCCGTCATACTACCCGGTCGGGGCTATTCTCAATACTTACACAAACGGGATTGGGACGAACAAGGTAGGATTTAAAGCAGAGGGTTTTTTTTCTCGGCCGGTATGCCGCGAAGGCGATTAAAAATAAATATTTTTAAACCTACCTATCTAAAAATTATTTAAAAAAATAATAATAACGCAATCATTAAAATTTTAGCAAATTTTTACACACAATCTTAATAATATTTACCCGCCTCGGTGGCGTAGTTTGTCTAACGCGCTTGTCGTGTTGAGCTCGACTGCTGAGGACGGGGAGATCGAGGTTCGAATATCGGTCGGGTGAACTGGAGGTGGTTTTTCCCTAAATGTTTTTCCACTCTCCCTCCACGCAAATGCGGGTTCACTTCCTCTAATTCAACCTTTCCCAATTCCTAATCCATTAGCGTAATTAGTAATTAAAGCGTATAACCCGAACGGGTAGTAAGACGCGGTGCTAAATATTATTATTATTGTTTTAATGATATTATATCTACTTAAAAAACTGATCATATATATCGACAATGCTAGCAGGTTACTTGGTGAACCATTCGTTGAAAAAGGTTGAAAATCAATTAAATCTCCATCCGTATAGGTATTATGAAAGAAAAGGCACGACTCTTTAAGTATATTAATCAACGTTCAAACAAGAAAATAATTTTAATTAATCTCATTAATTTTATATTTTATGGTCACGTTTGAGGTGTGAAAAAAACCAGTGTTTTTTGCAGTTCTTGTGGCAAAACATTGCTTCAGAAGAAACATAAAGAGTTTAATTTTCTTCATAAGGTGATATCAACAGTTGTTGAATATCTGTCAAGGACGAAGCCACTAGCCAGGGCTTCTTTATCCATTCGGGTTACTAGGCACAGTGCCTAGGGTCTACGAACCCTTTTTTTTTTTTTTAGGTCTTCAATATTTCACTTGAAAAATAAACAAACAATCCCCAAATAAGAGAAGTCAGCAAATTTTAATGTAAAATATTTATAAAACAAACAATAGGACAGCATCATTGGTAGAATCAGACACACACACAGTAGTGTAAGTATAGTAGATACTTTCGGTTTAATGTATACATTTCGTTTTTATTATAGAACCACGTATTTACTACCCGTTCGGGTTATACGCTTAAGTACAAAATAATGTAATGGGTTAGGAATTGGGAAGATTATATTTAGATAAAGTGAGCCCACATTTGTGTGAAGGGAGAGTGGAAAACCATTTAGGAAAAACCGCCCCCAGTTCACCCAAGCGAGATTCGATCCTCAATCTCCCCATCCTCGGCAGTCTAGTTCAACAGGAAACCAGCGCGTTAGCTAACTACGCCCCTAAGGCCGGTGTTTAAATGTGCACTTTTTAACATTTTGTATGTGCAAATTCAGAAATGATGTCAATTGTCACATAGCATCATTTTCAATTGAAAGGAGCGAAAAGTGACGACAATCGTTGCTGCCCCATTGTTGCTCAGAGATAATTTTTTATCAAGTTTATCTTTGAGAAAATTATCTCTCCTTCAGCACTTGTTCCAAAAATTGAGATAGATATTCAGAATGCTATTTTTACATTCGTAAAACTTGTTATGAGCTTTTCAATATTCATGTTTTTTTTGTTGTTTTTTTGTGGGTGCAAAATATGACATTAGTAGAAATATCCGACACATAGGTCTCTAGAAATAAAAGTTCCTAGGACCTACGACTCTTAAAATAGCCCTGAGCATATAAGAATTAGTTGACAAACTTTTTTAAATTAAAATAAAAAGTTGGTCATTAAATTCCAGTACATCCTGAACAAATATTCTACAACTATTGAGGTCACCGTGTGAAGAAAATTAAAATCTATGTTTCTAGTGAAGCAATTTTGATTATTTTTAATTTTTGCATTAAATGATCTAGCTCTCAGCTGTCAGATAAGGTCCTTCGTATGAAAATTGGACTGTGATACGCTAGAGCACGAGTTGCGAATTGATGACTTCTCATTTCAGACACACTGTGCTGACATGACTGTACCTAATTAACAAAAATGCCTTCAACATACAACGAAGACATATTTCATTTTACAACGAAGACATATTTCATTCAAATATTTCGGGCTGTTCCAGTTTAAATGTCACACAGATTGGCAATGTAATATTTAGAAACTTCATTACTTAATCAGAACAAGAGATCTTAAAAAGAGACCAACACATCGCAAGAACGTGACATTTTCAGAATGACTATCTCCATAGCGAACATAGAACTTATTCATGAGGCTCATTTAGTTAAACAATTTGTTATATCGATTTTATAATTGAATTATGTTGACAAACATTTGTTAAACGTCTTTTCATGGCAAATAACAGGTGTACAGCCAAACTGTATTTTAAAATTCTCTTACTTTTCCGGGTTTTCCAGAGCTAATTTCCACCTTTTCCCGTCACTATGATATATTAAAAACCTTATTTTATTAAGATCGCAACTTAATGTAATACTATTTCTAGACACAAACATAATCTGAAATTGTGTCACTCTCTGACGGAGTTAAAAGAATTTCACTCTGAAGCAATGAGCTATTGTGTGGTGCGATCTAAGTTAGAATTCAATTAGATCCTGTTGAGTACACCAGTACAGTTTAAAATTGTTGCGAGACACGTTCTTTTTTTAGTTTCTTCTCTCAATATTGTAATATAATTCTCGCACATGCGCATAGCCATAGCTCAACTTTGGCTAAAAAAACACGCAGGGAGATGAAAAGATTACATAAAAATCACATGTCGACCTTGAGAATTCAGATTAGTATGCTCAACTGTGGCGAAAAAGATTCGCGGTGACTATTAATCAAAAGAAAAATGTTATTTTGACTATTGTAACTGAAAGTTTTGTATTATTTTAATGAATGTGTGAAAATTCCAGAAATTTTATCAAATTCCCTGACTTTCCCTGTTTTCCAGGTCGCTGGAACCCTGAATAATTCGATTATTTATATTTTATTCTACAACAATGGTCACCTAAATGATCACCCTCGCAATAGACTGTCCCGCTGATAATAAGGAGATCGGTTTTCCCCACTAAAATGCGGGTACACTTCCTCTAAATCATACCTTCCTCCTGCCTATTCCATTGGCGCAATTTAAACGCGTATAACTTGTACGGTTAGTAAGACGCGGCGGAAAGAAACACGAAGTGATAACTCTGGCGGAATGAAATCGAAATCCTTGATGAAATCTACAGTAAGCTTACTTATCCTTAGACAAAACAAGGCCACCCTGGGGAGACTTCGTTTGCTGAGCCCCCAGTTGTCTCCCCCTCTTCCCCAAATAAAACATTATAAAAACTTAATTTTGGTTTATTTTGTTACTGTAGGCCCCTACCTATACGTGAATTATCAGCCGTATAAGATATCAGAAAATGCTCTAAAAGGTAAATAACATGTAAATAATAATAATAATATTTAGCACCGCGTCTTACTACCCGTTCGGGTTATACGCTTGTACTAATTACGCTAATGGATTAGGAATAGGGAAGGATGAATTAGAGGTAGTGAACCCGCATTTGCGGAGAGTGAGAGTGGAAAACCATTTAGGAAAAACCACCCTCAGTTCACCCGACCGAGATTCGAACCTCGACCTCCCCGTCATCAGCAATCTAGCTCAACACGACAAGCGCGTTAGCCAACTACGCCACCGAGGCGGGTGATAACATGTAATAATTAATGATAGAAGCCGTGTTTTTACACATTTAAGGGTTGATTTCTCTCGAACCCTTAGTTAGATTTTCTTCTCCAAAGAACATGATCTGCATAAATGTACAAAGCACAACTGTGCCAAGTTTGAAATAAATCGGTTGATACGTTCAAAAGTTCTAATGAGACATGTTTACCAGATACGGTGAGACAAATACAAACTTGATGGGAGTTAAAACGAAGAGAACCAACTTCACTCATTTAATAGATCAAACCACATGACTATATAAATTTCATCTGTTCTTACAATCTGACAATACATTAATAGATCACCTAAAGTAGCGCCCAAGCAAAAATTTTCCATCCCAACGTGTTTTTTGTTGTTTTGTTTTTAGCTCACGTCACCCAAGAAACACTCGGCGGGTCGTCGTGGGTGTCAAGGTCACGCGTAGGCCAGAAGGAATACAAAATCAAGTCAGAATTTACTGCGTAGCTTTGGAAATGGAATCAATTTATTCTTCAGAGCGGTGGGTAGGCAAACTGATCGACCTCGTGGCAATTTTCGGTCGGTTGTGAGAGAAATCCATACATCCATCAAACATCTATCTTTGAATCGTCTTTACACGCGAATTTATCAAATACTTTCAAATAATATCAGCCAAAATAACTTTAAATAATCATAATTATGAGAAAATATATAGTTTAATATGAAAATTTCATTTTATTTACCCAACAAATATAAAATAGAGGAAAAATAAATGAGTGGAGAAACAATGGATGATCACGGGACCCGAGATACTTTGCTAATTGGTATTTATAGTCTAGACTGGGGTGTCAATCAAACTACCAATACACAATTAGCAAGCAGTTATGTTTGTATGTGTTTATGAAAGCTGCATTGACCTTGACTTATAAGGCGACAGTAATATTTTTTTTAAAAAGAGGGAATAGCACGCAAATAGGGCGGAATCCTTTTTTTATGCCATTATTAGAAGAAACTTATTTTTTAAAACATCTAATCCAGACACAAAACAAAAGCAAATTTCAAAGATAACCAAATTAATTAAAAGACGGTGTTTTGGTGAAAGATATTTCCGGATCCTGGAATTTCATAAAAAATATGTTGATTGGAAGGTTAGGTATTTTTGGAATAGTTTAAAATAATAATAATAATAATGTAGACTTTTTACATATTTAAATGATACAACATTATTTTAAAATATTAATTTTGCCATCATTTGAATTTTTGTTTTGTAAGTATGGACGGTAAAATTTTGTCTATAATTTAACATAGAAAAATAATAGATAATCCCGCTCTCGTGTACTATTCCCAAAACAAAACAACTTCCGGTAAAAACTTGGCACCCTTAACGCCACCGCTGAAAGCTCACCTAGGGCACAGAGTGGCGACGCAATGCGTCGAGACGGCTGCGATCATCCCCCCCACCTTCTTGGGGACGAGGGACGACAGGTAGGCGAGCTCCTGCCACGACATGACGGCCGTCTTCGCCCCGACGCTTCATTCCTCGGGGACACACACACACAACACCAAGATCGTATGTGGGCGGAGTTCGAACCTTGTCCACCAACAGCAAACGACCGAGGCTCAAGGTGACGGCTAGGAAAATCGCAGCCCGTAAACACAATCGAAGAGTTTGGCAAACACCCCCTCACATACACACACACGCAGTGCCGCCGGGGGGAACTGCTGGAGAGTCAACCTTGACTAGCAGCTCCGAAATGGGTCAATCAGACTCCACCGTGACACTGGGCAAGGGAAGTAAGAGGGGATAGGAGTGGGGAGTCAGTTTCTAATAGTTAGCACAAATTAGGTGTACACACACTTAGACACTTATCACCAACTACAACACGAACACATCCCGAAGAGGTGTGTCGACGACGCTGTACCTACCGTACCTCCAGGCGCACGCGCGTGCGCGAGGACAAAGAACGAAGGGAAAGCACGCACCGCCACACAGTCCTCAGGAGGATAACGGAACACACATCGAATAAGGAAGGGACAACCGTTAGCAGGCGCGCATACGGCACACATCCACCTGGATACGGGCAGGTCTCCCCCTCCACCCACACCCAACAATGTAGCACAGGGTGAAAACTAGAACAAAACTTCCCACTGCGGTCTTCGCAAGCAACCAACACTTCTCCGCCTTCCAAATTCGGAACGGAGAAAAAAAGGCAGCAACAAGTACGCGGATGGGCACGCAACGCGTTTCTATATCGCACTTGATCACGCACGGAAAATCACTCAAGTACACAGGGAAGCTACACACAGACTTATTTCTCCTCTACAAACGGACAACAAAGTGTTACGCAAACGCTCGTTAAAAAAAAGAGAATAAACAAAACACGCGTGATGCGGCGTTGCCAAGAGAACGAGAGAGAGAGAGGGAGAAATCTGACCGTAGCGCGCAATGTCCGACCGGACACAACAGAACTACGGAGAGGAGTGCCTCTGTCTTGAGACGGCCGCATAGCCCGGCCACACCAGCGCCGCGCGACGGACAGGTGAGGAAACACTGCAGAATGCCGCGGTGCGGAGGAAGGCCATACATAATACAGGGCCGCGTGGAAATATCATTGTTTTGTTTCCACAACTTTTCCCGTGATGTGACGAAATGTCGGACGTTGTTAAAAGAAATGTGGAAAGTGGGGGGGGGGGCTAAGGTCATCGCTACAAAGCAGTCTATCTCGGGATGTGACACAGGACCCGTACTATTGCCTCACAATCGCGTGCGCGCGCAGTTTTAACCTTGACAAACCCAAGAGTGGTATTCCCTTATTACTCGTTCGACGCTGCGGAGACAAATGGGGCCTGAATGATGTGTCATCCTAACATTTATTATTATTATTTAGCACCGCGTCTTACTACCCATTCGGGTTAAACGCTTTAAGTACTAATTACGCTAATGAATTATGAATTGGGAAGGTTGAATAAGAGGAAGTGAACCCGCATTTGCGTGGAGGGAGAGTGGAAAACCACCTAGGAAAAAATCTCCCTCAGTTCATCCGAACGAGATTCGAACCTCGATCTCCCCGTCCTCAGCAGTCGAGTCCAACACGACTAGCGCGTTAGCCAACTACGCCGCCGAGGCGGGTGTCACCTAATACTTCCAAAGAAATTCCCGGTGATGAATTAACCGCCGGAGGACTGGTCATGTGCTGATGAGGTCAGCCAGTGGGCCTACATTAAGTATACAGACAACCAACTTCTAGAAAAATAAATACTGAACACATTTCAACCCACTTCACTAGTAGAGTGCTCCCAAGGCATCCCTAGACTGAGGTGCCAATGATAAGGATATAGGGGTTCGAATCTCGGTCGTAAGTTCAGAAGGTGTTATTTTTCTCGAAAGTTTTCCACTTTCTCTCTCTTTCCTTCCATGCAAATACGGGTAAATCTCCTCATAATTCTACCTTCTTCGTCCTTAACACATTAGCGTTGTTAATACATAACTGCTCGTTATATTATAACTTTATTTGATGCTAAGGATCGTTGCGGGGTTTTTTGAGGGGGGAGAGGAGGTTTCGTTCTACAAGCGGAAGCTCGTGTAATTCCCCCAACAAGAGATTTTTTAAAAATATCGCACTCTTCTTGAAATTATAGACTGTGTCATAATAGTATATAAAAATGAGCTGGTGTTTGTTACTCTTTCATTCAATCAAAAATCCCTAAAACATTATTATTGTTCTGAAATCTCGCTTGGACATAACTCAGACGTCCAGTTAACATAATGTGGGCTAATCCAAACCAACTGTTCCAGTTCCTCCCAAACAGACTGTCCCGTCGAATGCCCCAGTTCCTCCCGAACAGTCTGTCCCGTCGAATGCCACAGTTCCTTCAGAACCGACTGTCCCGTCGAATGCCCCAGTTCCTCCCGAAAAGACTGTCCCATCAAATGCCCCAGTTCCTCCCGAACAGACTGTACCGTCGAATGCCCCAGTTCCTTCAGAACCGACTGTCCCGTCGAATGCTACAGTTCCTCCTGAACAGACTGTCCCGTCGAATGCCACAGTTCCTTCAGAACGGACTGTCCCGTCGAATGCCCCAGTTCCTTCAGAACCGACTATCCCGTCAGCTGATAGCGGTAACCAGCACCCACAAAGCACCGGCGACAGCTCCTAGCCTTCAGGCACAAAACGTTATCGCCGGTTGAATGTAGAGGCCGCAAGATAAGGACTTCCAGGAAGGCAGGAAGTAAACCATATCCGTCAAAGCGACTGTTTAGAAGGCGGTGGGAAAGGAAACACCGCCGTAGCTGCAATCCCTCCCGGAACACCAAGTTCATGTTTCGGAAACGTTCGGGCGAGCTCCAATAGGCGAAAGTGTAAAAATACTCCTTACGACTCATACCAACTGTGGGCAAGAACTTAGGATTTTTCTTTACGTCTTCCATATTTTGGTAAGAAACAAAAACACTTCTGACAAAAAAGAACGTTATAAATCTTTTGACGTGGCTGAGAACGCCTAGAGATTGTGATTTCAGTTTCTGAGGCGACTTCTACGGTCAATGGTTAGAATACATGCAGGGCTATATTTCTAATCGAGAGGTCTGTGAGCCAAATCTAGATTTTTATAATTATGTTTTCACAATAAAATATTTACAAATTGCTTAAAGCATTTGTTTTTTTTACTGTCCAAAAGTGCTTTAAAAAAGATTAAATCTCAAGTGTTTTAGACACTAAGCTAGAACTTGATGTTGCGGAATGATCTTGAACCACTCTTGCGGCGTGGGAGAGTATAAGGAGGTTGGTATGGGAGAGGACGGAGAGTTAGGGTTGGCTTCAGGGGATCCACGATCTAGAAAAAGGTTGGGAACCAACATTGTTGGGGATTCTTTGGAATATTTTATAAGGTAGGAACAGAGTTTATACAAGGGGTCCAGAAGCTTATAATAGCCCAGAGACTGTTTTAGATTCCTTAAAAAAACTCTGAAGGAAATCGAACGTACGCACACAAAATAGTAAATTAGATTAAATTGCGTCGTCCTTTATAGGTTCGGATTCCAGACCTCATCAACATCGTCATCGTCATCGTCATCAACAAATGTTTACTGCCTGTGGCCGGGACGGTTTAGTAGAATGCCTCCATCGTCCTCTAACCTTCCACCATTCTTCCTCCTTTAATTGCTTCCACTCTTCTCTTCTTACTTGCACACTGTCTGTTATCCACTCCTCCCGTCTCTTTCTTGAACTCCCTTGCGGTATTTTTCCTACATAGCTCATTTCCAACATTTTCTTTGGCATAATCTCTTCCTCCATCCTCATCGCCCATACCATCTCATCCTTGCTTCCTCTACTATCTCATGTACTCCAAATCCTCATTACACGCTCATACCATCTCGGTCTTGCTTCCTCCACTATCTATTGAACTCCCTGTACCCCCATTCTTAATCTTGTTTCTCCTGGTGACAGCTAACAAGCTCCTCACAAACTTTATTTCCATGGCCTCCACTTTCCTAGTCTCTCTTACATTCAATGTCCATGTTTCTGCTGCATGTGTGACAATGGGAACAAAGTACACCCTATACAACACTTCTTTACACTCCAAGGGCACTTCTCTTCTCCATAGCAAGTCTCTTACACACCTTTTCAACAACTCTTCCTGCTGTCCTCTTCTCATTAGATCCTCTCTACTACCACCTTTCGCCTCAATCACGCTTCCGGAATATGTCACAATTTTTTATTTTACACAAAGCTTGACAAAAATGGGCCGTATCCACCCGAGTGGGGGGGAGGGGGGGGAGAAGTGACACTCCCCACACCTCGCGCGAGCCCCCAAAACTCGCGGGAGGTTTCATCTCAGACCGGAACTCGCGGTTTATTATGGGCGCTGACAACCGACACCTGCCCGAGCGATAAAGTTACACTTCCTCAATTAAAAGACCCGCGACACAGCACCTCTTCCGGTCTGAGCCAACACCGCGGCAGCTGCGAACAAGCCCCTAAACAAGAAGATTCTTAAAAATATACAGTTTAAAAAATGCCAAAATTGAATGCTTGTAAAAGTTAATATAGCTCTAAAATCGTATCTAAGACAAAACACAATATTTTGATCGCATAGAAAAAAAGAACAAACTCAGCCTGAAACTTGGGACATTTTCAGCCCTTGGCAGTAATCGAATCCGGAACTCTTACATAAACGCGGGAAGACGCTCCAACAAATGAACTGAGGTAGCGTAGAAGCTAAAGTACAGTCCGATTTTCATAGGAAGAGCTTTTTAGGGAAAAAATATTTTTTATCGGTCGACTTTGTAGCGCGTTAGATCATGCGGCCACCCATTCGAGTTTTACTATATATTATTATTTTAGAGATATTGATAATATCTAGAACAAAAATGACTGCTGCAGATCACATGACTTGACGTATGAATACGTAAAGTAGATCAGTGATTTTTCTACCAGTCAAATAAGGTCCTTCCTATTAAAATTAGACTGTACACTTCGTGTATTTTGACCAATTACACTATGGCCCTATCTTAATAAGATGTATCATAGTGTAACACGCCAAGGTAGGCTTGATACACTTTCAGGATAAACGAGGCATGCAGTTTAAAACCTGAATTATTTACAGCGTCATCTAAAGGATCGGGACGGAAAGGTTAGTTTTATAGACAGTGCACCCACATTAGCAATGAGGAGTGATTTGGAGAAACAACTTCCACTGCATCCTACTAAGATTCGAGCTTTCCACCAATCTGGTATATTGCAAAATTTAACGCCTTTTAGCACGTGACCACCGACGCAAGTTTATAGAAACTGTTCAACATGGGGCTATACTAAAACTCTACTTACAAACTAGCTTAACCTATGACAGTAGCAAATACGATACTAACATGAGGAATTCTAGCAGCAAGGTAATAGGACCAATTCACAATACAATCAATAATAATGATCAAATAACGACCAAGGATAAAACAAGGGTATGTAGTTAACAGAGCGGTGGTCTTTCAGATCAAAGGGTTCAACCAAAAATAACCGTGCAGGAATTTAACTCAATGTCCTGTTTTCCGGGTGAGCCACATCCGAGACAAAAAAAGTCACGGAAATCTAGAAATTTCGTGTTGCACCGCTCTAAGATTTAACACATTCCTCTATCAGCCATAAGTTTATATATATATATAGGGAAGACTTTACCTATAATTAGTTACCTAAAAACTCTCTCTCTCTCTCTCTCTCTCTCTCTCTATATATATATATATATATATAGAGAGAGAGAGAGAGAGTTTTTAGGTAACTAATTATAGGTAAAGTCTTCCCTATATATATATATATATATATATATGTTTTTTCTCTCTCTCTCTCTATATATATATATATATATAGAGAGAGAGAGAGTTTTTAGTTAACTAATTATAAGTAAAGTCTTCCCAAACGTTATTCTTTGTATTGCCACTTTATCTAAGGCAAATTTTGTTTTAATGACAAACCTTTTCAATAAACCTTATTAAAAACACACGTAGTCTGAGAATGTCTTACTCTATTATTACATATGAAGTATACATGCAGATTATTTGGACAAACAAAGGGAAAAAAAGGGGCCACGACTATTTACTCGACAATACCAAAAGATGTTCTAAAGATCGCAGTAAATAACTGAGACATCGCACGCATCTGTGCCATCTTGTGGGCAAATTTTTATCATATTCCGAATACAACTTCGGATAGGCTGTTCCGGGATTATTGGCAACCCTGTGTTTAGAAAGTGCACGTTATATACATACATCCCATTACTAAACAGAGGGCAGGAGCGATCAGCACGTGACACACTGCAGGGACAATAACTTTCCTTAGCGCGGAAATTACTTCCGGTACGCCGCTAACGAGAGACGCACGCGCGACATGACGTCGCTGGGAGCGCCATTACGATAATTGGCTAGGATTGAGGTAGGATACATTTATAGTAAGCGTACCCGCATTTGCGGTGGGGGGAGGGAGAGTGAATAAAACCATTTCGGGGAAAAACACCCTCAGTACATCCGACCGATATTCGAACCTCGATCTCCCCGTCATCGGCAGTCTAGTCTATTGCGAGAGTAGCGCGTTAGACCACGCGGACACCGAAGCGGGTAAAAACACAATCTTAATGATATTTTTTTAACGATAAAATCTCTACTTAAAATACCGATGGTGTCTTTTGACAATCATATTTTGAAACCAACAAGTTGTTGGGGG